>VDFB02201501.1:0-12589 GCA_007258455.2 Sequoia sempervirens | reverse complement strand
AACCTTACTTTGAGCCAAGTGTATCAATGGGCTATGATTTTGTTATATTCTAGTATGAGATACCCCTTTAGAATGATTTTTTAATGATATTTTTTTCTCTTTAAAGACCCTTGGAGCACCATGTTATCATAGTTAATGAGTCTAAATATGTCATAAAAGGGTTCACTGAGATGAATGAATGGTGAATGAGTATGTATCCTAGTGTTTAGACTCTTCTATTTTAATGATGGATTGTGACAATGACTAATTAGTAGTGAAACACTATTATGGGAATGGGATAGAATGGGAGGGATAAATCATATGAACTAATGTATTTAATGAATGACTATGATGTTGAACCATAAATTGATGTGATTACATGAGAACATAGAATATTCCTATTCACATGTATAAGTGTCATGGTCACATTACTAAACTTGAAAATTGAGATAGTTGTACTATCACTACTCTTTTGAAGAAAACATGCCATGAAAATATTTTTTTGGAATTATTATTATTGTACTTGCTTTAGTCTTGAATATCTTTAAATTTCACCTATTTATCATTGTTGCATTCTAATAATCAAAGATAGTTAAACCCTATCATGTTTACTCATTGCTAATTGAATTATCATATGGTCACAATTCTTGATAGATAATGTATCTATCATAAGATTAGTATTTACTTTTATTTAGGCACTAATCTATCACTACACGGTAACTTATAAAAAATGTTTGATAATTATGGATTATAGACTCCTTATAGTTTAATAAATTTTTAATTTGTTTTAATCATTGAGATAAATTTTAATAACTTTAGTGGTTAATAATGATGCCTTGTTTTCTAAGTGGTTACTTATAGGTTAGCTACAAATAGTTGTAATAGATGAAGCTTATGGAGTGCCGCCTATTCGCATATGTTCTTAATCACCCTATGCATAATTCGATAACCATATCTAGTTAAGTGCAAATCACATGGAGAGTCTACTAGATCAAGGTTGAGGGGTTACCTACATAAAGAACTCAAGGTAGGAGGTGAGGTAGTGCCCCTATCCCTCTTTATACAATAGCATAATATGTTTTGGCAGATACCTCCCACATGGCAGTTGATGTATAAGTAGCTGTATTTTGTCATGTAGTTAGATGCATATAGTTTCATCCATTGATCCAATTTAGAGATCGAGAGACGCAGTAGTAGTAGCCAGTACGCATAGGCAGCTCCCAGGCATTAGTGGAGTACCTATCTGATATGGAAACGACAATTCCGCATTGGCAAAGACGTAGGAAGGTTGCGATGGGGAACGGAGCACCAAACGTTTTAGCTACTATGATCAGGATCAAACGATTTAACCGGTCCATGAGAACAAGGCATGTGTGGTTCGAAAACTGGATCACAAAAAAAAGATGACTCTATAGTCACGCCATGTGGGTATGGAATAAGTTTATTAAGGTTGGGTAGGAGGGCCCCCTACTGCTGACGGCAGGTAGTTGTGGATCATGGGAAGAAAAGGCGGTGAATCAAATAGAAAGCTATAGGCAAATGACATGCTCTACTCTAGAAAGGCAAATGACAAGTAATACAAGAGGAGAGGAAGAGCGGAGCACCCCATACGAATCTGGTTGGTTATATCGAGAGAGTCGTTCAGTCCTAGCTATCTATGAATGACCGATATCGATGTCTTGGTTGGTGTAGAAAGATGCCTGTCGCTATATTACCAAACCATCTCTTGCCAAGCTAAACTCCTTTGAGACTGTTAGGGTACTCTTTAAAGCCTTCTCCTTTGGCCAGTGCTTCCTTGGGACGGAGGGGAGGCTGGAGCTATCATCAACTCCAGCTTTCATTCAGTCATTCTTGATTGGCTCCTCCTCCCTCCTCAATGCTGCTGCTTACTCTCTCCACCTGGTGGGGCATCTGCTCCAAAAGAGAGATAGTACGGGTGGTCCGATGCAACCAACCAATTCAGCCTCCAGATGGACTTCTAGTCCATACCCAATAGTTTTCCGAAAGCGTTTCATTCATAGATCATCTCAATTTGCGGCCCCTTTCCCTACCATTGCGAAAAGCGGCGTGTTTCGAAGTGGGAACGGCTGAGAAGCAGTATAACCAGCAGGCGGATAAGCATAACTATAAACCGAATTCTAGTCGACACGCCATCTGCTCATGCCAAACCATTTCATGTCGATCTCATATATGTATGTATGTATATATGTTTACATATATATAGGGTATATATATGTAGGATATATATATATATATACATATATATATATATATATATATATATATATATATATATATATATGTATTTCGTAACACCCTCCATTTTGTTCTTTGATCAACAATGTTCGCTATGTATGTGTTTACACCGCTAGTATTTTAGTTAGGCGTGAACTTGGTTACTTTTAACCGCTAATTGTTAAGCGATGTAAATATTATGTTTTGATGTGATGGTATTTAATTCAGATGTTATTGTTATTTCATGTTATAGATTAAATTAGCATGTATGTGAATTACTGATGTTTTATGGTTTGATTATATCATTGATGATTAGATGCGTCAGTTAGCGATATTATATTGGTGAAGGGGACGGAATCACATCACTCGCATAACGAGTGCCCTGTGATTCCATGATTTCCCCTTCACAGTGTGTCTTAATATATTATATGCATGTTCGACACTCGTATTGTGTGCAGGATGTAGGTACAGGACATCGACTCCATCTAGTTCCACAGGTCTGAGTGTGTCCCTTGTCCAACGAAAACGATTGGGGAGATAGTAGTTAGGTTGTGTCAGCACATCACCCTCTAGCCATAATGTGTCAGCTTCCGCTGTTAGTTGGGATAGTTATTTTGTTGTCTCTTCTCCCCATGCCCTTGTATTTAATTTGCAATTTAAATCGGTGTCTGTTTTATTTAATTGCATTGTCAAAATAAATAAACGAGTTATTAATCAATTAGTTAATTTAATTCAATCTATAAAATAATCTAATCTTGGATTAGATTTATTTATTGATAAATTAAATTAAAATAATTGTGCTAGCATTAGTAAATATTGAGATCAAATCAAAAAAATAGAATTATGCCTTGCATTCTTTTTTTTAAATAAAATTAAAAAGAATGATTTTAAATGTAAATTGGTAAATTCAATTTTGTGGAAGAAAGAAAATTTAATTAGCATTTGGATTGCAAATAGATCTTTGTTTCAAATTAATATTATGCAAATTACAATGGGAAATAGAAATTGTTTTATTAATTTGCAAAAATAAAAGATCTAGTTTTAGCAATAAATTTTGGTGGGTGAGTTCAAAATTAGGGGTTTCACAAATTTGGATAAGGGATTGCATAAGGTAATTCATTTTATTTTTGAAAGTTTAATTTTGAAATTTTGGGGGAGAATTGGAAAATTGGAGAGCAAACTTGGAAGGGATTTTTGAAAAATTAGTGAAGGGAAGATTGAAGATTGGTAAAGTTGAATTGCAAAGCAAAGGCAAAACCTCCATTGAAAGACTTCAAGCTTGGAGAAAACATAAGGTTTTTTGTTTAAATTTTGTGCAATTCTTATTTTGAAAATCATTTAGAAGTTGTTTAAATTGTTAAAGAATTCAAAATTGTGTAGTAGAAGAAAAACCCATCAAGAAACTCCATTCAAATTTGAATCAAAATTCTCAACAGATATTGTAAAAACATAGAGATTAAAATTGTGTTATCAAGCTTTGCAACAGAAAAATTTGAACAAACATGGTTATTTCAAATGCAAAATCTTGTAAAATTTGTGTGTTGTGGAAACTTTCATTTTAAATTGGGGAAAGAAAGGGAAATCTTCAAAATGGTTTGATTAAATCCATTATTTTCAAGTTTTATTTCAAGTGCTGGGAGTGAGCATTTTCCCAATCTCGGTATGAAGAAATTTTGTATCTGGTTCAATTGAAACTATGGATATATATATTTTATATATATGTGTATATATATATACCCAATTGTATAAATACATATATACAGATATATAAAAATATATATATATTAGTGAATTCGTTTTTAAACAGTATGAGAAAATAAATTTGTGTTTTTTTTTGGTATTCTGGTTTTTACCCATAAT
This sequence comes from Sequoia sempervirens, assembly GCA_007258455.2. NCBI lineage: Eukaryota > Viridiplantae > Streptophyta > Pinopsida > Cupressales > Cupressaceae > Sequoia > Sequoia sempervirens. The sequence continues at coordinate 8,515 of VDFB02201501.1, read as the reverse complement.
CTTTTTTTGTTTACCAGTCGAAATTTTTTTTAAACATTTCGAATGGCGAAATGTTTTCTGTTCTGGTGCTGTGCGTAGTATTTGGGGGTCGGGAGGGGTTTCAACCCCTCGCAGCCCCCATGGCTGGGGACGGCGACCTGTGAAGGCAGCGCCGTTGCTGCCCTCACAAGTCGCAGCCCCCAACAATGGTGGCTGCATCCCCTGTTAGGGCAGGGCGCAGCCCAAACCCTGTTGACTCATGCTTCTTTTAAAAATCCGCTTTTTATATATATTTATTATATTTATTAAATATAAAGTATATAATATATTTCATATTATATATTTTATATTTAATATATATAATATGAATTTGGAAATTAATGTTTTAATTTATCAATTAAAATATAATTTATATATATATTTTAATATATATGTTGTATATAATAATTTAAAATTATTTATATATAATATATGTATTATAATATATTTATATTATATTTTAATGTATGTTTAAATGATTATCATTTATATTTAAATATTAATTATATATGTATTTTAAAATATATATGTATATATATTTGATTACATAGATATTTAAAAAATATATATATATTTATATTTAAATGTGAATTATTCTTTTTTAAAAAGTGAAAAGGTATTTGTAAGGGATAGATGAAAATTTGTTTATGGAAAATCATTGTATATCAAAAGAAAGATTGATTTAATTTATTGTGTATTGCGTCAACAAGAATCAAACGAATAGTCAAACTCTTATGTGATTGTACAAGAACATAGTTTATTTAACTTGATTAAGTGCACTAATGCGATGAATGATTGGATTTACGAAATCCTAATGTAGATTACCTTATATTGTTTGCAAGCTTCCTTTCGTTGTGGGGCGTTCATTCTTGTTGGGATTTGAGTCAGATTTTGTAAGTCTTCCAAATAGAACTGTCTTCCATGTTTTGGGGTTGCTGTCAAGTTGGCCAACCTTGTTTGCCTTGGGTAGTGCGTAATAGTGTCCAGTGTTGTACCCGATCATCATGAACGGACTTTATTGATTTCATGTCGTGTTTAGGGATTCATTCTCCCTAGGTTGCACTTGAGTACCCTTTGGTTGTGGTATAGTTCCACGCGTTGTCTTAGAGAAGTGGCTTACATTGAGGGTCGACACACAAAGTGGTGCCAAGAGATCTCAATATATGTTGGTTAATTCAGTGAAAACTTAAACCAATTGATTAGTGTAGGTGGTATCAACATTTAAAAAGATTAATTTTGCCTCGCTCATGGACGCAAGTGCTTGTATAGACTTGGGATGAGACGAGAAGGCCTGGAATGGCAAGATCATTATCTTGTTCCTTCGAAAGATAACTGATTCCGCATTGGTTTGCATGTGGGGCCGGGTGTCGTTAGAGGTTACCAGGATATCCCGAGATGGGGGCTGGGACCTAGGAAGACTTGCCAGGATATCCCATGCGACATTGTGATGACACTTCTCCTAAGTCAACAATATGTTTGTATTCGTGATGTGATCATTTACTTAAAATCTGGAAGCATTGTAACCTTTATGTCATATGATTTCATGTTCGTATCTTTTTCAGTTGAGTCATGTTGCCTATGTTTAGAGGTTGTTGGTCTTGACCTGAAATCCTTGTTACTATCTCCTAGCACGGGGGGTGAGCCTTCGGGTATCACTTGGTTGGGTGGAACGTGCACCTTACTCCGTTGTTTTTTTTGGCGTTTGCTTATATGGATGAGACTTTCGTGTTGGAGAGCTCGTGGGATCCAGTTGCTACCTTGGTTTCATTTATGTTAGTTGTTCTTGTATTTTATTTACCCCTCATTGTTATCAAGGTGGAAATTGTAATAAGCAATCATGTTATTGATTTACCTCATTCTGGGAATGAGTGATGTAATTGTAATTGTAAAACTTATATTATTGGTAACCATGAAGGATCTCATGGTCTTAAATGAAAATCTCATGTATGGAATGTATGTGCTTTAATTATTTAAGCGAATGTTGTTCTGTTTCATTTCATGCATGTTGTTTTAATTTGTGATTTAAATAATCTTTGTCTCGTAACCTTAGGGGATTGTTGGCTTTGTGTTGTAATCTTACATGTATTTGTAATTAAACCAAAAAAAAAAATTGTGCATTTGTTTAGTAGTTTGCAACTTCCCCTAGGGTTGCGTGGCGGGGCATTCCACATGGTATCAGAGCCTAGGTTTAAACACTAGGTACTCTGGGATTATGATGATCCCATTAAGCTTTTAGTTGTGTGGGTTTTAATTATGTGATGTGCTTAATACCTTATTGTGTCTATGTAGGATTATGCCTCCCAAACGTGGAAGAGGTGGGGGTCGTAGACGTGGCCGTTTAGGCGGTCACATTGGGGAACAGCAAGACCCACCGCCACATGTTCCACTTGTTTCTAACTATGAGGAGCAACAGGCTTCTCAGAATATTTAGGGAGATGGCAATCAGAATCTGGATCCACCCAGGATCGAGGATGCTCAGTTGCGTCAATTGTTAGAGGAGACCCTTGCCCGCCTTGGGCCTAGGCAGAGGTAGAGTCAGTGGTGGTTAGAGAGAGAGAGGTACCAGTTCAGTTTGATTCAAAGGTAGTAGCCCATATGAAGGACTTGCTGAGAGCACGACCACCCATTTTTGATGGATCAGGCAGTGGTTTGGAGGTAGAGACATGGCTCATTGACTTGACTAGGTGTTTTGTTATGCACCCATACGGTAGCAACACTCAAGCTAGGTGCGCTATCATGCACTTGAGGGGATTTTCCTCCACTTGGTGGAGATTAGAGGAGCAGAAGCTCCATTTGGGCATTGGTATTATTTCTTGGGAGTTGTTCCTAGAGCGGTTTTGGGCTAGATTTCTTTCTAAGCATTGGAGGCAGCGTCGAGGGGATGAATTCCACACCCTTTGACAGATGACCATGTCAGTAGAGATGTATGAGCATCGTTTCTACAAGCTCAAATAATATGCGAGCATAGGAGATGACGAGGGTATGTTGGTACATCATTTTCTCAGGGGCTTAATGCCCGTATTAGTGGTGGAGTGCAGGTTTTTGAACCCAGGACCATGGAGGTGGTGGTCGACAAGGCCAGGCTCATTGAGGAGAACCTGGCGATGGCCTTAGGTGGTCATGTAGGAGTGCAGGTGGGCAGTGGTTCAGCAGCTGGGACTAGTGCTCGAGGAGGTCAGCCTCAGGGAGGTGCACCTTCTAAAGCTTAGCAGGGTCCGTCTCAGAGTGGTCAGCAACAGCAGCAGGGTTCCCAGGGGAAACGAAAGGGTTTCCAGCAGAGGCAGGGGGACAGGAGTTGGAGGCGCATGAGATGCTTCAACTCTGAGCAGCCAATGCAGAGTTCTCATTCATCTTTCAGGGGTAGTGCGCAGCAATCTAGCGCACCACCTGCAGGCAGGGGCTTCGGTAGAGGCACTGGATGTTTTGCATGTGGCCAACAGGGTCACATAGCGAGGATGTGTCCCAATAAGGGCGCATCAGGTTATTCTCAGGGACCAGCGGCGTCAAAGCTGACTGTGGGAGATGCAATTCGTGGGCATCGAGTATTCGCAGCGGTTGACAACCGCTAGGCAGAGCACCAGGGTACAATCGTTGAGGCTTATGGTATGTTGAGGGGTAACCCTGTTTCTATTCTATTTGATTCTGGAGCATCTGATTCCTTTGTTTCTTCATCTATCGTGACGCGATGTAGGCTGGATGCGGTAAAGCAGGTCGATAGGTGGCAGGTAGAGTTAGCTTCAAGTGAAAAAGTTGCATCCCTTTCCCTTGTGCCAGAGTGTAGGTTAGAGGTTGGACCTCTCCAGACTACCTTGAACCTTCATGTTATTCCATTGGGTTCTTATGACATTGTCATAGGAATGGATTGGATAGAGGCTCATAGTGCAGTCATTGATTGTTGACGTAAGTTGATTAGATGCATTGGGGCATCTGGTAGAGACGTAGAGGTAGTGGGGGTCCAGAGGCCGATTTCCTTGAGGATCATCTCAGCTATGCAGTTGAGAAGGTGTGTGCGGCAGGGTTGCCAATTATTCGCTGTTACAGTGGATGATTTGGATCTAGGAGGTGGAGAAGAGAAGGTCTCTCTTGATAGTCACCCCATCCTTCAGGAGTTTTCCGATGTCTTTCCAGATGAGATTCTAGGGATGCCTCCTCAGAGGGACATTGACTTCAAGATAGACTTGGTACCTGGATCAGAGCCCATTTCACGAGCTCTCTATCGTATGACTATCCAGGAGCTGAAAGAGCTTAGGTTGCAGCTTGAGGAATTGCTAGAGAAAGGTTTTATTCGCCCTAGTGTTTCTCCTTGGGGAGCACTTGTCATCTTCGTGAAGAAGGATGGTTCACTTTGGTTATGCATTGATTACCGAAAGTTGAACAAAGTGACCATCAGAAATCGGTATCCTCTTCCTAGGATTGATGATCTATTCGATCATATCAAGGGTGCTACCATCTTTTCGAAGATTGATCTCAAGTCAGGATATCATCAACTTCGAATCTTCGAGTCAGATATTCATAAGACTGTGTTATGAACGTGGTATGGTCACTATGAGTTCACAGTTGTACCATTTGGTTTGACAAATGCACCCTCAGTGTTCATGAGTCTTATGAATGGGGTATTTCGTACATACCTAGACAGGTTTGTCCTTGTGTTCCTAGATGATATTTTGGTATACTCTAGGACAATGGAGGAACATGAGGAGCATTTACGACAGGTATTACAGTGCTTGCGAGATAATCAGCTCTATGCTAACTTGTCAAAGTGTGAATTCTTCAGGACTGAGGTCCAATACCTTGGTCATGTGATCTCAGGGGAGGGTATTTAAGTGGATCCTACAAAGATCCAAGCGATCTTAGATTGGCCTGCACCCACAAATGTGGCCGAGATACGTAGCTTCATGGGGCTAGCGGGTTATTACAGGTGATTTGTGCAAGACTTTTCGAGGCTAGGGCATCCTATCACCTCCCTTCAGAGGAAAGGAAAGAGGTTTGAGTGGTCTGAGAAGTGTGAGGCAACCTTTCAGTGTCTTAAGGGGAAGTTGACCAGTGCACCTATACTTGCGATACCGAATCCTATTGGGGACTTTGTAGTTTGTACAGATGTGTCCTTGGAGGGATTAGGTGCAGTATTGATGCAGAGGGTCATGTCATTGCATATGAGTCATGGAAGCTCAAGGATCATGAGCTAAACTATCCTACCCATGATCTTGAGTTGGCGGTAGTGGTTCATGCATTGACAAGATGGAGGCACTTTCTTCTTGGGCATAGGTTTGAGCTACATAGTGATCATAGGAGCCTTCAATATATCTTCACGCAGCCCAACCTTAATGCTAGGCAAAGGCGTTGGATGGATTTTCTCTGTGAATATCACTTCGAGGTGAAGTATATCCAAGGGAAGGAGAATGTGGTTGCAGATGCCCTCAGTAGGCGAAGGCATGAGATATCTGAGTTGACTCTTATTGTTGATTTGCAGAGTCGGATTCTTTCTGCCCTCCCAACCGACAATTGGTATCAGGATGTTAGATCGGTGATAGAGGCAGGAAGACCCCTTGAGGGTAGGTATTCAAGATATTCTCTAGATGCTGATGAGATATTGAGACACATGGGACGCATATACGTTCCCCCATCATGTGAGCTTTGCGCTTTGGTCATGACTGAAGCACATCATGCACCTTATTTAGCCCATCCAGGGGTGAAGAAGATGTATGCAGATTTGCGTCAGTTATATTTTTGGCCAGGGATGAAGCGAGATATTGCGGATTTTGTGTCAAGATGTCTTGAGTGTTAGCGGGTGAAGGCCAAACACCATCATCCAGCAGGGCTTTTGCAGTCGCATTTAGTACCAGAGTGGAAGTGGGATATAATCTCATTGGATTTCATTGTTGGTTTACCCAACTCTTCCAGACGACATGATGCAATTATGGTGACAGTGGATAGGTTGACGAAGGTAGCACACTTCTCACCTATGCGCTCTTCTTATACTGCATCATCCGTAGCTAGAGTGTTCATGGAGGATATAGTGAGGTTACATGGTATTCCGCGTTAGATTATCTCTGACAGGGATCCAGTGTTCACCTCAACTCTGTGGACATCATTACAACATGCAATGGGAACACAGTTGAACTTCAGTTCAGCTTACCACCTAGAGACAAATGGATAGACTGAGAGGGTCAATCAGATCCTCGAAGACATGTTGCATATGTATGTGATGGACCAGCAGACACGATGGGAGGACTATCTTTATTTGGTAGAGTTTGCCTATAATAATGGCTTTCAGAGTTCTATCGACATGGCTCCATTCCAGGCATTGTATGGGCGACCATGTCGCACTCCCTTGAGTTGGGATCGACTAGAGGACAGAGTAACTTTGGGTCCTGAAATGTTGCAGGATATGGAGCAGCAGGTGGATAGGATTAGAGAGCACTTGGTGGCAGCACATGATATGTAGAAGAAGTATGCGGATGCACATAGAGTGGATCGTCAGTTTTTCGTAGGCGATAGAGTCTTCTTGTGTGTGCGTCCACGAAAGAGTCCAATCCGTTATGGAAAAGGCTCTAAGTTGGCGCCTCGCTTTGTTGGACCCTTCGAGATTCTCGAGAAGATTGGTCCTGTTGCTTACCATCTTGCTTTACCACCCAGTCTCTCACGTGTGCACGACGTATTTCATGTATCAGTTCTTCGGCCGTACCATCCAGATATTTCTCATGTCCTTGATTGGAATGCTTTGCAGGTAGAGGACGGGCAGCTGGCTTTAAATCCTGTGGCCGTGGTGGAGCGCAGAACGCTCGCTCTTCGAGGGCGAGATATTGATCAGGTTAGGATCCAGTGGGATCCTAGGGATGATACATCATCCACCTGGGAAGATGCAGCTAGGATGAGGGAACTTTATCCCTATTTGTTTGCAGGCTTCCTGGAGTAAGCCTGACCCTAGGGGGGGAGGATGTAACACCCCTCCATTTTGTTCTTTTGATCAAACAATGTTTGTTATGTATGCGTTTACCTTGTTAGCATTTTGGTTATGAACTTGGTTACTTTTGACCGCTAATTGTTAAGCGATGTAAACATTATGTTTTGATGTGATGGTACTTAATTCAGATGTTATTGTTATTTCATGTTATGGATTAAATTAGCATGTATGTGAATTATTGATGTTTTATGATTTGATTATATCATTGATGATTAGATGCGTCAATTAGCGATATTATATTGGTGAAGGGGACGAGATCACATCACTCGCATACGAACGCCCTGTGATTCCGCAATTTCCCCTTCACGGTGTGTCTTAATATATTATATGCATGTTCGACACTCGTATTGTGTGCAGGATGCAGGTACAGGACATCGACTCCACCTGGTTCCACAGGTCTGAGTGTGTCCCTTGTCCAACAGAAAATGATTGGGAGATAGTAACTAGGTTTTCTATGTCGTGACATCACCCTAGCCATAGTGTGTCGTTGGGTTGTTAGTTGGGATAAGTTATTTTGTTGTCTCTTCTCCCCTTGCCCTTGTATTTAATTTGCAATTTAAATCGGTGCTTGTTTTATTTAATTGCATTGTCAAAATAAATAAACGAGTGGCTATTAATCAATTAGTTAATTTAATTCAATCTATAAAATAATCTAATTATGGATTAGATTTATTTATTGATAAATTAAATTAAAATAATTGTGCTAGCATTAGTAAATATTGAGATCAAATCAAAAAAATAGAATTATGCCTTGCATTCTTTTTTTTTAAATAAAATTAAAAAAATGATTTTAAATGTAAATTGGTAAATTCAATTTTGTGGAAGAAAGAAAATTTAATTAGCATTTGGGTTGCAAATAGATCTTTGTTTCAAATTAATATTATGCAAATTACAATGGAAAATAGAAATTGTTTTATTAATTTGCAAAAATAAAAGATCTAGTTTTAGCAATAATTTTGGTGGGTGAGTTCAAAATTAGGGGTTTGACAAATTTGGAGAAGGGATTGCATAAGGTAATTCATTTTATTTTTGAAAGTTTAATTTTGGAATTTTGGGGGAGAATTGGAAAATTGGAGAGCAAGCTTGGATGAGATTTTTGAAAAATTAGTGAAGGGAAGATTGAAGATTGGTAAAGCTGAATTGCAAAGCAAAGGCAAAACCTCCATTGAAAGACTTCAAGCTTGGAGAAAACACAAGGTTTTTTGTTTAAATTTTGTGCAATTCTTATTTTGAAAATCATTTAGAAGTTGTTTAAATTGTTAAAGAATTCAAAATTGTGTAGTAGAAGAAAAACCCATCAAAAAACTCCATTGAAATTTGAATCAAAATTCTCAACAGATATTGTGAAAACATAGAGATTAAAATTGTGTTATTAAGCTTTTCAACAGAAAAATTTGAACATGGTTATTTCAAATGCAAAATCTTGTAAAATTTATGTGTGTTGTGGAAACTTTCATTTTTAAATTGGGGAAAGAAAGGGAAATCTTCAAAATGGTTTGATTAAATCCATTATTTTCAAGTTTTATTTCAAGT
>VDFB02201500.1:0-215662 GCA_007258455.2 Sequoia sempervirens | reverse complement strand
TAGGAGGACTTAAGAGTTCTTTAGTCTTGGGAGTGCTACTCAAAGACTTGGGATATGATTCCATGTCTAGTGCAGGTGGATTTGGATGTTATAGAGTGATGTGGTTTATCATCTTTCCTTGAGATGCCCCAGTACAGGATAAACAGGGAATTATTGATTGCATTAGTTGAGAGGTGGCATAATGACCATAACACATTCCATCTAGCTACCGGTGAGATGAAAATTACCATGGAGGATGTGTACTAGATATTGAGGATTCTCATGGTTGGAGAGTTAGTTGTATATGATCACACATAGTAGGGAGGTACTGAGGCACCAAGGAGGATTTTTGATGATAACGAGATTAGTGGTTATGAGATCCCATGGTAGGATATGGTGGATTCCTATGGGCCATTACCATCTGTCCTAGCTGGGTTTGTTGGAGGTTTCTTATGTCCCAACCATAGGTCAGAGGTACTGTCCATTGGCTAGGGCAAGATAATGGAGAGGATGATCACTCAGGGGATTTGATATACATGGGGTTCCTATAGGTTAGCTCATTTATATCATGATCTGCATCAGGTGGTGTATCTTGAGCTACTTGTTTATCATCTGGAGTGACATTGCTTCATATTTGGGCTTGAGAGAATATAGTTGTTATTCGTCCTTTAGTAGATAGAGATCATCTGGTTGGAAAGCCATATGCCTTTGGGTACACAAGCAAGATTGTCCAGCACAAGCTAGGTAAATTGGAGTATTGGTGGCAAGTTCTTGATTATTTGGATATCGTCACATGGCAGCTATACTTAGATTGTGAGTAGTGGTCTGAGGATGATATTGAGATGCCATATGTTTGCACTTCGAGGTATTTGATTGGACAGACACAATTTATTATTGAGAGATTCATGCTCATGAGAGTGCTTCGTTAGTATGGCCTAGTTAAGGGGATTCCCCAGGGAGTTACGTTGTATGCCCGAAGATGGTAGGATATTCTAGAGTGGGGACCCACCATATCATATGATATAGCTTGTGAGGAGTATTTTGGATTGTAGGCATAGGTATGGGATTATTGTCTGGAGATCACAACTGGTGTGATGATAGATGAGTATGCTAAGCATTTTTTCACACATGTCATATTAAGGATATCCAATCCTGATGAGCAAGTACCAACATTTGATGATGATGAGAGAGCACCACAACACACATTGATACGGGGGAGAGATGGGGGAGATAGTGATGATGAGGAGGGAGATGGCAGGGATGGAGGGGGTGATGAGGATATATTGGAATTTTGAGTACCTTGGAGGAGGACATCTATGGTTCCCTCGGGACAACAACAGGCATGACCATCTCAGGTTTAGATTCATGTGCCTTCCCATCAGTTGTAGGCACAAATATATTCCTTACAATTTATAGGTGGAGGGCTTATAGGGACAACAAGTGCATGGAAAGGAGCAAATTATCTCTCTAACAACTGAGAGATGTCGTGAGATAGATATATGAGCATGCAAAGGCCCTAGCCGAGAGATTATAGAGAGTATCTAAGGGGACTACTGTAGGGGATATGCTTAGAGAGGTTTGACATGCAACCCGAGAGATAGAGTACTACAAATTACTGTATTATCAAGTGGTTCCTATAGAGCGACATGCCCCTTATTATGCACAGTCTATCAATGGCAGGCCAGATCAGAGTCAATCATGAACTATGAGTAGGGGTGTGATTGGGCCACTTCCTAGAGATCTATCAAGTAGAGATCCAGGTGCAAGTTCATCTGGTGTTGCAGCAGTAGGAACATCGAGGCCTACAACATTTGGAGGGAGCAACACATAGTTTTTGTGCTCACAGTTGATGTACTGAGACTTGATGTATTCACTTATTCAGTTGGGGACTTTATGATTTTCTGTCATTTTGTTGATGTATCTCTCCATATTTTGTGATATCATTGTACACTTGACATTGATTATTTTGAGATTATATGAGATGTATTGGAGACTATTAATCTATATGTTGTCTACATGCTTTTATGATGAATTCTTATGATGAATGCATTTGATTTTTTCTCTATATGTTATGTGATGCTTATATGATTATGCCATGGTTGTGTATGGATGCAATAATGAAATGATGATGCATGGATTATGATTCTATATAACTTTATGGATGATGCTTTATGATATGTGAGATGGATTTGATCATGCAAATAAGATGTGATGTACCTTATTTTTTTGTATTCTTCTAATGCAAATACATGATCTAGTGCATGGATGAATGACCTATGATAGTACTTTCTAATGTATGTATTACATGATAATGATTATGCAAATACATGTGAAATATCTTTTTGTTTGTAAAATGTACTCAATCCTTTAATGAGAGAGATAAAATCATTTTGAAATTTTCCAGCTTTGGAAAACCTAAAATGCAAATGCAAAATATAATATGGATTCAATCTATCTTAACCAAATCTAAATATGCAATGTTGTCATCTTGTTAGCCGATTTGTTGTGCTTGTTATCATCACTGAGCTTTTGACATATTGAAAGTTAGTACAAACACCAATGGTATAATTAAACCTTGATGACTTGAGTACAACTTCCATTGATTTTGATATTGCAAGGTAATACAAGCATCTAGGTAAAATTGAACTGAGATGACCTAAGTATTGCTTGCGTAAAATAGACAAGAGTTAAACCTTTTACTATGCAAATCTGAAATGTCATCAATGATACTTTGTAGATCACGTCTCATGAAAAATTTACATAGTAATAATGATTAACTCACAAACAACAGATAGAAAAATATCATACTCCATCGTAGCTTCTCTAGTCCATGACATCCTTGAGTTGCTCTAGAGAAATGATAAAAAAAATCAAGATACAATAGTTGAACATTTATGCTAAAGGGATTAAACCATGATTCAGAAGAATATTATCCAGTTAGTTTTTTTTCACTGACCTTGTTGATTTGGATGGTTGGTTTTCTAAAAAAAAATGTGATTGATGTCTAATGTTGAGTTCATTGTGATCGATATGTTTTCTATGTTTTTTTATTGTCGCTTGTCTATTGTTTTAAGCTCAAAGTAGATTGCTCCCAGTGAGTTCAATATTTTCCCCCTAGTGAGAAACAAACCACTTATTGTGAAAGCGTACAATCATCGCCAAGCCAGGGTGAGACAAGACCCCAATTCCCAAATATGTATAAGAGGTTTTATGATGGATAGGCATAATGATGGCAAAAAGCAGACGACTGAAACATGTTCCAATAGATGGAAAATCCAATCTATCAAAAATAGTGCCTATTGCCAGGTTTTCACTACTTATTTTTATTGCACTTTTTATGATTTTATGATTTTATATTTTTATTTTTTGAATTTTTCTTTTTTTGGATTTTTCTACTTTTTAAACCGTGCACTAGATGAGTTATGTATAAAACTTCTTGAGATGAATTTTGTTGATAGGCTCTTCAAATAGGTTCCCTTCGGGTGTAGATAACTGAGATGCTCTAGATCCATATACTGATACAATGATAAAAGGACCTAGCCAATTAGGTTCAAAATTTCCCTTGTTTTCCTGATCTTGTTGATTGCGAGGATTCTCTTTTAGTACCAAGTTGCCAACCTGAAATGTTCTTGGTCTTACCTTGTGATTATAGCTCCTTGAAATTCTTTGTTGATAAGATTTTAGATGATCAATAGCATGTTGATGGCATTCATCTAACAATTCCAACTCCTATAGTCTAGATACTCGATAGTATTCCTCTGAAATGAATCCTTTCAATGATACCCAAAGTGAAGGTAATTCAAAATCAATGGTTAAGATGGCTTCTAATCCATACACAAGGTCATATGGTGTGGTGCATGTCAGGCTACAGATGCTAGTATAGTATTCCCATAAGGCAGGTTTTAGTTGAACATGCTAGTCACGTCCAACATCGTTGATAGTTTTCTTAAAGATTTTCAAAATGGTCTTATTTGAGGCTTTTGCTTGGTCATTCCCTTGAGGGTAATAAGGTGTGAAAAATCAGTGTTGGATATGGAATTTTTCACAAAGTTCTTGTACATCTTGGTTTTTGAAGGTTCTACCATTGTTAGTGACAATGAAGCTAGGGATGCCATACCGACAGACAATGTAGTTCATGATGAAGGATGAAATTTGTTTACCAGTGATCATGGTTAATGGGACAACTTCAATCCACTTTGTGAAATACTCAATGGCTGTGATTATGAATCGTACCCACAAGATCAAGTCCCCATTGATAGAAAGGCCAGGTCAATGTGAATGGTTGTACAACTCCTATGCTGGTGCATGTATGAGATTTCCATGGACTTGACACTTCTTGCACTTCTTAACAAATTGAAAAGATTATTTCTCCATGTTTGGCCAATAATATCCCAAGCATAGGAGTTTATTAGCTAGAGTAGGACCACTTGAATGAGTACCACAAATACCTTCATAAACTTCTTGTAAGGCAGTTTTGGATTCATCACATTCAAAACATCGGAGGAGAGTACCATCGAGACCTTGTCGATAGAGTGTATTAGCTATTAGGGTGTGTCAGGTTGCTTGATGGATAAAGTTGCATTTTTGGTTCTGGGATAGATTAGGTGGAAGGGTATTATCTCTCAGATAGGTATAAATCTTCCCATAGATTGAAGAATCAACATAAACTAGATGGAACACGACTTAGGATTTAGGATTGTCATACGCGGGAGTAAATAATTGTTCCACCATGAATTCATAATGACTTCATTTTTTTGGTATTTGTAAAAGAGAAGCAATTGTTGCCATGGAATCTATAGCTTTGTTGTCTACTCTTGGAATTTTTTCAAACTTGATCTCAACAAAGTATTTCTTGAAGTCATCTACCATTCTCTTCTATAGCATTAGCTTGTCATCTTTTGTTTGATAGTCATCATTAACTTGATTGATGACTAATTGAGAATCTCCATACACTTGTAACTAGAACTTAATGAAACTAAACAAAGTGCACCTAGAGATGGAATGTTGATGCTAGAAGGTTGTGGAATCTATCATAAATCACTATTGATGACCAGTGGGACTCATTCACCACTGATGGAGAATTAGTCTTACTTTTGGCAAACTTTGTTGAAACTAGTTTTTTGACTCTCAAGAACTAAATTATGATGAAATCAACTTTTCCAACCTAGTATTGGGACTCATTCACCACTAATGGCCAATTAGTCCTCCTCCAAAAATCTAGAAATTCAGGTGTCAACTATGTGGGTCCAAATCCGCACTTGTCTTCTTGTTGGGTTGACATAATCAAATCTATAGAAAACGGGTTGAATGTTGTCTCCAATCTTGAACTAGGGTTTAGTTGACTTGAATAGCTTTGATGACATGTTGAGCACCTTTCAACACCTATTTATTTGACAAATCTACCTATAATACCTGTAAAAACACAAGCAAAGAGGGGGAAAATGGTTAAGGGTTAGAGTATAGGGATTTGTCTTGTTCAATTCCCACTTTGGTAATGAAACCCTTGATAAAGAAACAAAATGAAATAATCAAGAAATGATGAATAAACAACATGCAAGTGTCCTAAACTCACCAAATCCTTGTTGTAGAAGTATGAAGATATGTCAATGGCTACTCCAAGATGCTTGATAATAGCTTGATTGAATGATGTTATGATGCTTAAGGATAATTGAATGGATGAATGAATGGGTGAATGAGATGAATTGGGGTTAAAATGGATGGAAAAACACTTATTTATACACACTTATTCCCTAATTACCCAAAAATACATCACATGCCAACATAAAGTCTTAATGAATAAAAACCCAAAAGAAATTTGAATTTATTTTGAATTTTGAGCCAAGAGGGAATCATTCGCCACCTATGGTGAATGGGTCCCACTCAAGGCTTGCAAGTGGGTGTCGGGAATTAAGTTTCTTTTAATGATGTTTGTCGGGTTTGTATTCAAAAACACACTTAATTAAGGCCTATAAGTGAATAAATGGGCCAAATAAAGCATAAGAAAGGTGTAAATAGTGATGAAAACCCTAGAAAAGCATGAAAGCTTGTTACAAGACTTTACAACACTTTCAAATAGGACTTGATAAGGGATAAAAAGGGAATATTTAGATGAATTATAATAATAAGGGTCTAGAAAAGTGTAGAAATGTGTTGCAACACTTCACAACACCTTCACAAGACATCATGATTTGAATATTCAAGACCTAATGTGAATGCATAAGTTACATTGCAACATTAAATTTGAGCAAAATAAGCCAAGCATCACAGGAAAAAGACCTAAACGACCATGAAAATGTCCAAAGATCCATTTTTCTATGGTACAAGCCCTTATTTTGTTTCTTGAAAGGTTGGAAATTGTTATGGGGCATGACTTTAGATTTCTCAGGATGGTTAGAAGGATTTTTGCTTCATGATGACTAACCAAATTATGATAGTTATGAAGGTTTGTGCACAAGTGTGTAAAGTAAGGAAACTTCATCATCCCAAGTTTATCTTGAATATTGGTTTGCAAATTTTTAATGAAAATTCTTTGAAGATTGGCATCAGGAATCTTAATGTTGTTTTATGAGTAAAGCAATTGGTATTGTGTTATGAATTTAGTGGCCTTTTGATCCTTGTTTTGTTTGCATTGAATTAAATCAACTAAGGTCATCTTGGGACCCATGTGCACTTGGAAATGGTTAAGAAAGGCATAAAAAATTTCATTGAATGAACAAATTGAGTTATTTGGTAAAGAATAGGACCACTCCAAGGTAGTTTCTTTCAAGTATCTAGGTAAAAGTTTAGCCAAAATTTTATCCTCAAAAATGAAGTCACGAGATAAGGTTGTCTATGCTAAGACACGGTTACTAGGGTCTCCTTTTCCACCATATTTCTAAATATAGAAATATCTATGCCTTGTGGAATTTTTTCTCTCTATATCTCCAAGGATAAAGTCTTTCTTTTGACATATTGTGAAAGTTGGCCATTTTAACTTTGGTTCAATATGGAAATTTTTTATTGGAGGGAAGAAACAATTTGTAAGAGTTGGTTAAGGATGAACTCATTTTTTGTATTTGGAGGACAAGTGAATTGTAAGTTTGTGAGAGGAGATGGATTAGGAGATATGATATTTGAATGTACAAAGCTAAAGGGATTCCTAATGGAAATACCTAAGGTGGTATTGGCATTGCTAGAGGGTTGTTTTGTTGTTGTAACAGTTGGATTAACATGTGTAGAAATAGAGGTCATCGTCGTGGAAGGAGGAATTGGATTTCCACCTTGAATTTGAGTGTAACCCAAAATTTGAGCATGAATAGCTACTGTAGGAACATGTTTATCAATAATGTGAGCTAGGTTGCACACAATCTCTATTCCTTGTTCATTATCAATAATTTTTCTCACGTTATCTATGATACGAATTATAGTACCAACAATATATTTAGAACTCAAAAAGTTTTTCAATTTATCTAAATATTCATCCATTTATTTAGCTCTTCTTAAGGAACATTAGAAACCATTGTGTCAACATCAGTCACATTAGTTGTGGGTAGGGTGGTCATGGGAAATGAGGTATCAAAGTTGTGGTCCATAGTGGCTTGACTAGTATCAACACTATGAGTGAAAGATTTGGGAAACTCAAGATCCACAACAAGTGTAGTAGCACAGGATGGCATGAGTCTCAAACTATGTTTCACTACAATATTAGTAATAGGACACCGGGTTGTGAAGCTCATACAAGTTTCACCAAACCTAAGTGCACCCAATATGGAGAATAAGCACTAAAAAAATGCAATCAACACCCAAAAGTAGGAAGTGCAATGCAAGTATGTAAAAAGAGAAATTTTTAGATTTAACACAAGATAATTTACTAATTATGCTATGCAAAAACCTGAAAATGATGTCTTTTAATGTCAATTTTTATTTTCAACCAATGCGCTAAATTTGACCAATTGAACCTAATGCAAACAATAAGAGATTTTTTTGATTTTTGAAACTAAAACAAAGAATTAACAATAGAAAAAAATGAAGCGAAGAAAGAAAAATTACTGCCCAAAACTTTGAAAAAGCACCTGTACAGAGACTGATTCTCCCTAGGGAGAATGGGTCTCAGGTCAATGTTCTAAAAAATCAAAGTTTGAATTTCTTGCTTAATGTTTGAATTTCTAGTTTCAAGTTACAAATTGTGGTTTCAGTGATTGGATTTTCTAGATTTAGGTTAATGTAATTGAAATCAGTGACAAATGATGAACAAGGTGACACTTATTGAAATGCAATTTTGACAAAAATTTGTGAATGTAATGACTAAAAAATACTCTAATATGTAAGTAATGTAGATTAATGCCTATTCATTAAAAAAAAAAACACTAATATGTAAGTACTATGAAAAATCAATGTAATATGCATACAATTTTTGGATTTTTCAAATTTTAAACAATGCAAAATACAAACCTAAAACCCTTAATGCAATGCAAACTAATTCAATCTAATGCAAACTACTACAAATCCTAGATCTAGGGTTTTGAATGGACAATTTAAAAAAAAATGATGTACAATATTGGGTTCACCAAAATGAAACATAGGGAAATAGGTTCACCAATATGAAGGGGGTATGATGCACCTATCTTCCTTAGTTCATTAGGAAAAAGAGATCCCCTAGGGAAAGATTGAATTTCAACCCTTAGGTGAGTCAACCTTAATTGAGATCTTGTTGTTTTCCTTATGATTGAGGATGAGGTAAATTAGCTTGAAATGCACTTTTGGGAGATAAATGAAAAATACCAAATGAATCCAATTATGCAATGTAAAACATGAATCATCAATTTAAAACCTTAATGTACCGAAATCCACAAAGTTCTAGTAGATCTAAGAAAGATATGATTTTATGCACTTGTCACCAAAATCCTCTGCTGAGTGTCCTCTTGGGACAGATTCACCCTAGGGTGAATGGGTATTGCTACAGGGATCTAAAAACTATTTTCACAGTCCTCTACTCCTAGGTCTACACTGTCAATTCCTCCAAATTTCACAGTTGAAAAGTTAGAATTAAATTCTACAATTGAGTTTTCTTGGTTTGACGAGAATGTTGAAAACTTTGCAAAATTGCACTTTTGATCAATCTTCCATCTTCCTTCACCTATAAATCTGTAAACACAAAGAGAGGGAAATATTGTTTCTTTTTGGTGAATGGGATTTGTCTTGCTCAAACCATGTTTTTCTAATCAAACCTTGAAATGGAATGAAATATGAATGGAAGGAATGATGAATGAACAATGCTATGTTGCAACTCACCAAACCCTTGAATGAAACCCTTGAAGGACTAAAATATAACACATCTCTCCAAGGTCTTGATCTTGCATGAAATGGATTGATTGGATGTTGATCTTGATGCTTGAATTGATACTTGAATTCTTCAAACCTACATCAAAATGTTAGCTCCAAAAACATGCATGAATGAAGATAACTTTGACATGATGCTTGATATCTTTCAAATGTTGCAACAAATGACCAAGAAATTTTCTCTTCAATACCCTTGACAATAATATTTTCTCTAGGAATGCTTGCATGAAAACCCTAGATTAGGATTTTATTTTGATAAAAAGGCCTTGTATTTATAGGTAATTTTCTAATTTCCTAAAAATTAAACATCAAAGGCCAACAATTGCAAATGAATTTGAATAATAAAAATACGGCCAAAAACATATTAAAACTTGGGGTCCTAAACTTAAGGGGGACCCATTTTCCCTTGGGTGAATGGGTCCTAGGACCTAAACCTAGGACACCAATTTCAAGGAAATTTAATTAATGTTTGTAATTTTTTAATACAAGTTCCCCTTTCAGAAAACATGATTAATTAGGCTTTTAAATGCATAATTAGGCCAATTAGAGGCTTAATTAAGTTCAATTTATTAAGGATCCAAACATAGTGTGAAAATGTAAAGGAGTACATTTTCCTAAACTACACCTATAACCTCAACCTAATACTTAACCTCTAATCCCTCAATCCTCAATTTTATATCTTAAACCCTAAACCCTAGACACCCTCAACCCTTAACCCTAAACCTTACACCCTCAACCCTTAATCCCTATACCCTATACACTTACCCTTAGACACGCAACCCAAAAAATTATTCCTTAACAGTAAACCCTCAACCAAATAATTAAGCCCTAATCCCTCAACCATATACCTTAAACCCTAAACCCTACACCCTCAACCCTTAACCCTATACCTTAGACACTCAATCTTGAACATTATCCTCAACTGTAAAACCTCAACCCTCAAACCTATACCCTATAACATCAACCCTATACTTAAGCCCTAATCCCTCAACCATCAACCCTATACCTTAAAACCTAAACCCTACACCCTCAACCCCTATCCCTATACCTTATACCCTTAAACTTATACCCTAAACCCTAGATATTATCCCTCAACCCTATACTTAAACCCTAAATCATACACTCTCAACCATTCACGCTATGCCTTATACCCTCAACCCATACCCTAAACCCTATACCCAATATCTTAAACCCTAATCCCTATACCTTATACACTTAACCTTAGACACTTAACCCTAAACATTATCCCTGAATTGTAAACCCTCAACCTTCAACCCTATACCCTATACCTCAACCTAATACTTAAACCCTAATCCTCAACCCTCAGCTTGTATACCTAAACCATAAATCCTACACCCTCAACCCTTAACCCTAAACCTCTACACCCCTCAAACCTTAATCCCTATACCCTATATTACTCCTAACCTTGGAAACTCAACCTTTGAACATTATTCCTCAATCGTGATACCTTAAACCTTAAACCCTACAACCTACACTCTATAAATTTTAGACACTCAACCTTAAACATAATCCCTGATATAGTAAACCCTCAACCCTATACATAAGCCTTAATCCCTTAACCCTCAACCCTATATATTAAACCCTGCACCCTACACCCTCAACCCTCATCCCTATACTATATACCCTAAACCTTGAACATTGTCCCTCAATACTATACTTAAACCCTATACCATACACTCTCAATATTCACCCTATGCCTTATACCCTCATTCCATACCCTAAACCTTATATCCAATATCTTAAACCCTAACACTATACCCTATACACTAAACCTTAGACACTCAACCCCTAACATTATCCCTCAACTATAAACCCCTCAACCCTCAAACCTAAGTAATTGTAACCCTATACTTCTCCTAATCCATCAACCCTCAACCCTATATCTTAAACCCTAAACCCTACACTCCTCAACCCTCATCCTATAGCTTTATACCTCAACCCTATTCCTCAACTCCCCTAACATTGTCCCTCAACACTATACTTAAACCCTAAACCATACACTTCAACCATTCCACCATATGCTTTATACCCCTCAATCCCCTCAACCATATACCCTATACCTCAACCCAAGAATTAATCCCTAATTTCTCAACCCTCAACCCTATACCTTAAACCCTAAACCCACAACAAAAACCCTAATCCCTATACCCTATAACCTCACCCTTATACCTTTAAACCTTGAATATTGTCCCTGAAAACTAACTTAAACCCTAAACCATAAAATCTCAACCATTCACTCTATGCCTTATATATACTTTGAATCCATACTGTAAACCCTAAACCCTAATGCGTACATACCTTACACACTTAATCTCATACACTCAACAAACTGAATATTATCCTCAACTGTAAACCCTCAACCGTCTACCCTATACCCTCAACCTATTATTTAAGCCCTCATCCCTCAAGCCTCAACCCTATACCTTAAACGCTAAACCCTACAACCTTAACCCTCATCACTATACTTCCTAAACCTTAAGCATTGTCCCTCAACACTATACTTAAACTCCCAAAAATTCTCTCTCAACCCTTCACCCTATACCTTATACCCTCAACTCTCAACCTCAACCCTAAACCTAATATCCTAAACCATAATCCCTATACCCTACACATTTAATCTTATACACTCAACAGATAAACATTTTCTCATCCCTCAATCACAAACCTCAACCATATACCTTAAAAATTAAACCCTACACCTCAACCCTAATTCTACCTCGCACTCCCTCAACCTTATAGCCTAAACCTTGAACATTTTCCCTCAAACCCATACTTAAATCCTAAACCATACGGTCTCAAACTTCTTTAAACTCTATGCCTTATTCCCTCAACCCATACCATAAACCCTCAACCCAATATCCTAAAACATAATCCCTATACCTAACACACTTAATCTTATACACAACCAATTGAACATTATCCCTCAACTATAAACCCTCAACCCTCAACTCTATACCCTATACTTAAGCCCTAATCCATCAACCCTAGACCTTAAATCCTAAACCCTACACCCTCAACCCTCATCCCTATACTCCTATACCCTCACTTTATTGGCAGAGGAGCACCTAGGTAATCATGAGCTTTTGGAAGTGAGTTTTTGTTTTGTTGTGCCTTTTTGGCATTTGGTTGATCTGGATGATGTTATTTGTGTTTTCTCATAAGGTCATGTAGACCATTAGCGGTGACCTAGGGATGGTGTTGATTAGTTGGAAGGAGGTTAACAAGAGTTAAGTAGTTTTAACTCTTCATTTTGGCTAAATTGTAAAAATTGCCTAAGTGCTTGAAAACACATTGGGTTTTACAAAAATGCATTTTTAGGTCATCTAAGCCTCGACCCAAGAAGAAAAAATATTTGGGAGGCATATTTAAAGGTGGCCTCGACCTTTGTACAGGGTTGGAAAATTTTTTGTATGGACTGTGTTTTCAGAAATTGAAGAAAACAACGTTGAAAAGGCAGTTTTCCTATATTTTTGTGTTGAAACTGATCTTTAATGGTGTGATTCTATCATTTTACTGTGTGTAGTATGTAGTGTGAGGCTTATACAATCTTTGGAAGCCTTTCTTTTGATTTTTTAGTGTGTTTTTAACTTGCATTTGTAAATACATTAATATTCTGTGTTTTCTAGCCTGAATCAAGCAGTGTTGGAAAGATGGAGACTTAGAGCACCTTCCCACCGTACAATTTATACAGCCTTTTTGGAAATGTTCCCTACCTCCATGATTGTAAATATGGTAGGAGTTAGTTTGTTTTTGGTTGCAGGAATCAAGAGAAAGGCCTTAGCGTAGGCGAGACAGTGAGAGCTCGGCTAGGAAAGGCTAGAGGACAACATGAATAATTTGTAGGGGAGTGAAGTTTTTTAAGAAATTATTTTTGGAAGATTTAGGGGAGTGTCTTGGCTCTGCATGGTGACAAGGAAGATCCTTTAACAATCGATTTGAATGAAGAACTTTCTAACATTCTTGAATCAGCCTGAGAAAGCTAAGGAAACCCTAGCTTCATGACAAATTGGGTGTCTAGATAGCATACAGCCTGAGTAGTCTTGAAACCATAAGAATCTTGGAGGTGAGGGCATGTGAAACACATTTCCTAAGCAAAGAACCAGGTTACTTGGTGGGTTTATAAATAACAAGGATTTTTCCCCTGTTCAGCGACCTAATTGGGGCTCAAGGCTACTAGCCTTTTAAACCCAAGAAAAGCATTTTCTTGCAAGCGATGGAGAACTAGTGAATGGAGGTTGATCAGGAGCCTTTGTTAGATGATTTTGAAGCCATGGAAGATTTTCACACCCCTGCAACAAGATTTGGGAGTATTTGGAGGTGAGCTAGTCTTTAAGAGTATTAAGGGATAGGAATTGCATGAGAGGAAGAGCACCAAGTTTGGCTCAGTTTATGGACTTGAATTGATAGCAGGGTTGGCAGAGGAACCAGGGGTGCCTAGGTAGCATAGGACCTATAGGTTGAGTGGTGGAGGAAGTGACACCAAGGGGTTATCAAAGGTGAGACCCATAGCATTGAGTCAGTGATTGATTCAATCCAACCCTGTCCCTATCAGATTGGTATCAGAGTGAGTGAAAGATTTGGGAAAGAAATGTTGCATGTCATAAATTGAGTCAAGTGATTCTTCTACCATGGTGACCAACGTAGAACTGGCTAAGACGGTTGAAGAGCAAGAACAATACAATAAGTAGATGAGGGAAAGAATAGCTCAACTTGAGGCAGCAGTGAGGAGTGCACAGTTTGAGGGAAGAATTCCAAAAGAAGAAGAGGTTGTAGAGGAGGACAAGACACCTGAACTTGACCCTGTTTTGAAGGAAGAGCCTTTCTTTAAGGCATTGAAAGCCTTGAGTGGAAAAGCACTTGAAGGTATACCACTTTTCAGTGGAAAGATGGAAGCAAACCTAGTCATGGATTGGATAGAAGGCATGGACAATCACTTTGAGTGTGATGGAGTCACTGAAGCACAAAAGGTGAAGGTAGAAAAATCAAGGTTAAGAGGATCAACCTTGACATGGTGGAAATTTGTTCAGACTGAAAGGGAGAAAGAAGGCAAACAACCCATATCAACTTGGAAAGGAATGGTTGCTAAGGTAAAGGAAGCCTATATGCCAAATGATTATGAGATCCAACTTCACAAGAAGAGGAAAATTCTAAGGCAGAAAGACCAAGATGTCAACACCTATACTGAAGAGTTTCAGAAGCTTTGCTTGAGATCTAATGTGATAGAGGATGAGAGCCTAAAAGTGGCTAGGTGTCTTAATGGCTTAAAATGGAATATCCTAGAAGAGATGACTCTTTTGAGTCCTAAAATAGTCCACCAATGTTATCAGCTGGTTATGAAGATTGAGGAAAGGAACAAAAGAAAGCATGATCAGTCCTCTAAGGGTAGAGGCAGAGGCAGAGATCAAAGAGGACAGCGTGGTGGTTACCAAGGAAGAGGTAGTCACCAAAGAAACCAAGGAGAATCTAAGCTCACTGAGCATGGAGGTGAAACATCTTCAAGAGGAGGATTTAATAGAGGAAGAGGACCTCAGGGAGGTTCAAACAGAGGAAGAGGAGCTGGCAGGAGCAACTCTTATTTTGCCACCATGAAGTGTTACCATTGCAACCAGCTAGGTCACCCTGCTTATAGATGCCCGGAGAAAGCTTCTCATCAAGCAATGAAAAGAGAGTGGCCTATGCACAAAAGGACACCATGAGTCCTAAGGCAACTGAGATTAGTCATATAGAATCTGAAATTGGAGAGAGTCTAATGTTTAACAGAGTGCTGATCAGACAACCAGTCAAAGAGGAACCTAAGCAAAGAAGACTCTTTTCAGAGTAAGGTGTAAGATACTTGGTAAAGTGTGCAAGGTTATAGTAGATTCTAGTTCTACAGACAATATAATCTCAGAGGAGGCAGTAACTAAGCTAAAATTGCAGAAGGTACCTCATACTAACCCCTACAAGGTCACATGGCTGAATAAAGGGCAGAGTGTTTTGGTGAATGAGCAAGTAACAGTGGAATTTTCAATTGGAGGCTATAAAGACAAGCTGGTTTGTGATGTATTACCCATGGATGCATGCCATCTGCTACTGGGTAGACCATGGCAGTATGACAGAAGTGTTGTTTATGATGGGAAAGAGAACACCATCTCATTCAAGAAGGATGGAAGAACCTTCAAGCTGCAGTCATTGATAGAAGAAGATGAAGGGCAGTCCAAGGTACCAAACATCATGTTGAGCAGTGGTAAAGAGTTTATCAGCAATCTACATCAAGGAGGTGAAGGATATGTGGTTTTAATGCAGTCCAAAGAGGAAAAAAAGGCTGAAAGGATAGTCTTACCAGAAGCAGTCCAAAGGTTACTTGATAAGTACAAGAGCATAGTGAGTGATGGTACACCAACAACTCTACCACCAAGGAGAGCAATAAGTCATCAAATTGACTTCATACCTAGAGCCTCATTACCTAACAAAGCAGCATACAAGCTTACACCAGATTAGAACCTAGAGGTAGCTAGGCAAGTGGAAGAATTGTTGAATCAAGGTCTAATTCAAAAGAGCATCAGCCCATGTGTAGTCCGGTGGTTTTGGCAACTAAGAAAGGAGGTAAGTGGAGACTTTGTACTGATTCTAGAGCAATTAATAGGATCACCATTAGGTATAGGTTCCCAATACCTAGAATTGAAGATTTAATGGATTGCCTTGGAGGAGCACAGTATTACACTAAGTTGGACCTCAAGAGTGGCTACCATCAAATCAGAATTAAGGAAGGTGATGAATGGAAGACAACTTTTAAGACAAATGATGGCTTATATGAGTGGAAAGTGATGCCATTTGGCCTCTCAAATGCCCCTAGCACATTCATGAGACTAATGAATGAGGTGCTTAAGGATTTCACATGAATCTTTGTGGTAGTCTATCTTGATGACATACTGATTTTCAATAAGACAGTAGAAGAACACTTGAAGCATGTGGAGATGGTTCTCAAAAGGTTGCAAGAAGAACAGTTGGCAATTAACCTAGAGAAGTGTGAGTTCTTCAAGCAGGAGCTTGTGTATCTAGGCTTTGTAGTATCCCAAGGAATGTTGAAGATGGATCCAAGCAAGGTGGAAGCCATCCTAAACTAGCCTACACCAACCACAGCAACAGAGGTAAGGAGCTTTCATGGTTTAGCTCAGTTTTATAGGAAATTCATCAGGAATTTTAGTGGTATATGTGCACCAGTTCTAGATACTATCAAGGGTGGTCTAAAAACAAAGTTTAAGTGTACTCAAGAGGCTGATAAAGGGTTTGAAAAATTGAAACAAGAAGTGGCAACTCAACCAATTTTGTTATTGCCTAGTTTTGATAAGTTGTTCATAGTTGAGTGTGATGCAAGTGGAGTAGCAGTAAGAGGAGTACTTAGTCAAGAAGGTAGGCCTATAGCCTTCTTTAGTGAAAAGCTCAATGAAGCCAAGAAAAATTACTCTACCTATGATCTTGAGTTATATGCTTTAGTGTAGTCCCTTAGGAAGTGGAGGCATTATTTGTTGCCCAAAGAGTTTGTGGTCTTCATTGATAACTAGGCACTCAGTTACATTAACACCCAAGAGAAGCTGAGTAATAGACATTTGAAATGGATGGAATACATCCAAGCTTTCACTTTTACCATCAAGCACAAGAAGGGACAAATGAATAAGGTGGTAGATGCATTAAGCAGGAGAATGTTGACAGTGCAGGAAATACAGCTAAAGAGCATTGGATTAGAGAGTTTCAAAGACCTCTATGGTGATGATGAAGACTTTTCAGAAGCCTACAAGGTATGCTCTGATTTTGAGAATCATTTTCATAGTCAGTATGTTGAGTATACATTGCAAAATGGACTATTATTTAAGGGTAATCTGTTATGTGTCCCAAGAGGATCAATGAGGGAAAATTTGATTCAAGAAAAGCATAATGGCAGTCTTAGTGGGCATTTTGGTATTAACAAAACTTTAAAGCTAGTTCAAAGGTTCTATTACTGGCCTAAGTTAGCAAGAGATGTCAGAAAGATATGTGGGCAGTGTGTTGTTTACATGAAAGCCAAAGGGGGAGCTAGCAATGCTGGTTTGTATCAACCCCTGCCTATTCCTAACAGACCATGGGAGTGTGTGAGCATGGATTTTGTGGTAGGTCTTCCTAAGACCAAGACTGGTTTTTACAGTGTGTATGTAGTAGTGGATAGATTCAACAAGATGAGTCACTTCATTCCTTGCAAAACTACCCATGATGCAAGCTACATAGCTCATCTTTTCTTCAAGGAAGTTGTTAGGATCCATGGCTTGCCTCTAAGCATTGTTTCTGACAGAGATGTGAAGTTCATGAGTCACTTTTGGAAGACTCTATGGAGCAGATTGGGTACAAATCTGTCTTTTGGATCAGCTTACCATCCTCAGACCGATGGTCAAACAGAGGTGGTTAACAGAGTGCTAGGTAATCTTTTGAGGTGCTTGACAAAGGAATATGGACAGACATGGGATGTGGTGATTTCTCAAGCTGAGTATGCTTATAATGACAGTGTAAACAGAACTACAGGGAAAAGTCCATTTGAAGTGGTGTATGGGATGCACCCAAGAGGCATATGTGAGCTCAGAGATTTGGAATCCATGGAGAATAGGAGTGGACATGCAGAAGACTTCACTCAGACCATGAAGGAGATTCATGAGCAGGTTAAGAAGACAATCACAACAGCAACACAAAAATTGAAAGATAAAGTTGATGTGTCAAGGAGAGATGTGCAATTTGCAGTAGGTGACTATGTTATGGTCCATCTTAACAAATCAAGGTTGCAGAAGGGAATGTCAACCAAAATGTAGATGAAAAGAGTGGGACCATGCAAGGTGTTAGCCAAGTATGGGAAGAATGCATACAAGGTAGAACTACCATCAGATTTGGGCATATCTCTAGTATTTAATGTTGCTGATTTGATCAGGTATAAGGGGACAGTCAGTGATGAAGTTCAGAACAGTCAGGAAATCTTTAAGGATATCATAATATACCCTTTCCTAATCAAGAGAAGCCTCAGGCAGAGAAGATCTTGGAGTCCAGGGTGAAGAAGGCTACAAGACACAAGGTATACATGGAGCACCTTGTCAAGTGGAGGAACAAACATGAATCTAAGGCTACCTGGGTTGAGGAATCTAACTTTAAGAAGCTAGGCATTGATCTATCACTGATATCACCTCAAATTCCTTGATCTTTGTGCTGAGAGGCAAGAATGGTGCAGGAGCACCTGCCAAAGTGCCAAAGTGCAAGCTTATTTTGAAGTTTTTGTTTTAAAATCCTTTTTGTTGTTTTTGGTAGGGTCTTGTGGATCATCTTATTGGTGGTTGGGGACCTTTTGGTTCTTAGGTTAGACATTGAATAAGTTTGGAGTCCTTTTGTGGTTGTTTCCTAAGCTATAGACAAAAGTTGCAAAACACACTGTGTTTTACAACAACTAGTTTTTGGCCATTCTTAGGCTCGAAGAAGGAAACCTAACCATTTCCAAGCATTGTAAAAGGTATCTCTCGACCTTAGATGAAGGTTGGAAGCATTGGGAACATTGGAAGATATATGCAAATAATAAAAATACAGTGATTTGTGTGTGAAAAGTTATGTTTTCCTGTTCTTGGCCGCATGACTACTGCTAAATGGATTAGAGGAGGCTTTTTGTAGGGTTGATAGCATGTAGTGAGGCCTCTAAAAGTTTTTTTTTGACACATTAAACTATTTTTCTCATCGCTTTCATCTATTTTGTAAATACTGTGTTTTTCTCCATTTTGTTGTTTTGACTAGTAAATCTCAGAAAAATGGAGTTTTAGGTTGTTTTTTGTCCTACCAAGAAGTATGGGTGTTGTGGAAACAAGATAAACTCCATTCTTGTACATAATGTAAACATAGGGCTAGTGAGTGAACAAGAGGAAGAGCACCAAGATTTGGTTGGTTGAAAGCATTGTAGATGATAGGAGGGTTGGAAAATGAACTAGGGGTGCCTAAATAGTAGAGGACCTATAGGTTGAGTGGTGGAGGAAGTGACACCAAGGGGTTACCAAAGGTGAGACCCGAAGCATTGAGATTGTGATTGTCTCAATCCAACCCTGTCCCTATCACTAAGCTTATCAAGCAAAAGCTGCCAAGAAGATCTGGGCTGATGACCAACAACAAGAGGAATGCCCAAGTAGACAAAGGGAAGAGACCCAATTTGAAACCACAGAATAGCAACAATCCTTTGCTAAATTGCATGAGGAGTATTAAAAAAGAAAATAGAGGACTTCCGCTCATTGACTTTCTAGCCCAAAGCCACCCTAAAGGATTCAACCTCCCTAATATGATCCAGTCCCATAAGAGAGGTGTCATCCACAAATTGGAGATGAGAAAGTGTAGGCAAGCCCATCCCCCACTGCCAACCATGAATCAATCCATGAGAAACCCGAGACTTAAGAAGTTGACCTAGCCCCTCTGCCATACTAATAAAAAAATAATGAGAGAGTGGATCTCCTTGGTAAAGGCCCCTAGAAGCCCCAAAAATCTTTGAAGGTTCCCCGTTCACAATAACTGAAAAGGAGGAAGAGGTCACACAGCTCAAAATCTAGCTCACCCAATCAGAGGAAAATCCAAAGGCCAAAAGAATCTTTTGAAGGAAACTCCATTTAACTCTGTCATAAGCTTTGGCCATATCCAACTTGATAAACATAGACCTATCCCGAGAGGTTTCCATGGAATGAATAACTTCAGACACAACCACCAGCCCATCCAAAATTTGACGACCAGCCACAAAGCCACCTTGCTCCTCAGAAATGATCATGGGAAAACAAGATTTAAGCCTCTCCGCAATCAACTTCATAATAATCTTGTACACCACATTACAGAGCGCAATAGGTCTGAAGAGATCTAGCCTGTCAGCACCTTCCTTCTAAAGAATGAGAAATAGAAAAGTAGCATTCAGGGCACAAAGCATCTGCTTACTATGAAGAGACTCACGAACCACCTCCAATAAATCCAGCTTCACAATATCTCGAAACTCCTAGAAAAAATCAACTGGGAAACCATCAGGGCCAAGAGCTTTCCCCTTATTCATCCCAAACACCACCTCCTACACTTCCAACAAAGTCACCTGGTGAGTAAGAGAAGCATTCAACTCATTAGAAATTAAGGAGGGAATGAAATCAAGGACCATATTCTCATCCACCTCAGCAGGAAGTGAATCCTCAGTGAATAAATTAGAGTAGAACTGATGAGCCTCCCTAGACAAAGCCTGATGTGAAGAGATCGAAAGACCCTTCGAGTTAACAAGAGAAGAAATAAAACACTTATTTCGACGAGCTTGTATTGAATGATGAAAAAAAGAAATATTCATGTCACCCTCTTGAAGCCAATCAATCCTAGCCTTTTGTTTCTAGAAAATCTCCTCGCGAAGCTCCCACTCCTCCACCAACTTCATAGCCTGGCCCTCAACATGCCCAAGAGCCTCTGAGAAACCCAGATCCTAAATCTGGAGAGTAATAACAACAAGGCAAGCCTGCGCTTCTCTTTTCTTGGCCCGAAAATTACCAAAGCATGACCTATTCCATTGCTTAAGATGATACTTGACATATTGCAGCTTCTTAACCAGATAATACATAGTAGTACCATATGCGGGGGCATCATCCCGCCACCACTGAGCAACAAGATCCCCAAAATATGGATCACGTAGCCACATAAGCTAAAATTTGAAAGGAGGATTCTTTGGATTTGGGAAAGTAGAGGTCAACAGCTTAATTGGCCAATGATCAGAGCCACACTAGTCAAGAATCTTAGAACAAATGACCAGGCTACCTCTAACCCAAGAGCAAGAGACAAGGAAACAATCAAGCTGTTGGGAAATCACTTCAGGCCCACTCCGTCTATTATTCCAAGTGAATATTCCATTAGAGGGTTTAACATCCACCAGAGCAAGAGAGTCTACATTACTCCAAAACATATCCGAAGCTAGGCCAAGCCTAGGCAGCCCACCCCTTTTCTCCTCCAAACTCAACACACCATTGAAATCACCAGCTAAGATCCAAGGCAAAAAGGGGGCACAAGATCTCACATACTTGATATGAGCCCAAAGTTGGAGTTTACCACGAATGTCAATCGAAGCATAAACATTACTAACCATAATAGTCTCACTAGATTCCAAAACCAAAGCCACCACCAAAATAGCAGACTGCTGGAAATCCACGAATGAGGAACCACCTTACAAGGATTCCAGAACAGAGCCAAACCCCCAGAGGTTCCCCTAGACCCAATACACTAACACTGGCCATAAGGCCAAATACGAGGAGCATGTTGAAGCATAAGATCCACCTGAAGCTTAGTTTCCTGAACACAAAAGATATCCGAAGACTGAACAACAATAAAATCTTGAATAGCCTTTTGACAAGAGGTGTTATTCAACCCCCTTGCATTCCATGAGAGAATAATCATGAGGAAGGTTGAGAGAAGTAGGCCTCCAGGGTTTTAACAGAACCAGATTCCACCAACAAATCCCCAGTAGACTTAATCTTGTCTGCATACTTCTTACAACCAACCTTCAAAGAATTTTCAAAGTGCCCCTTCTTGAGAGGGCGTTGCAACACCCCCAAAGAAGGAGATGATCCCTGACCTTTACCTGAAGAAAACACTGCCTTAGCCAAATCTGCTAAAACAATATCATCCTGCACATCTGTAGAGGCTCCAGGAGGCTCAGAAATCCCCAGCCCCAATGCTAAAGAAGTATTCTAAACAACAATCACCTGTTTCAGCCCGGAATCCAAACCAATATCCATACCAGTGGCCCCATAGGACAAATTAGTAGGAATCCCTTCCTCCAAAGCCTGATTATCTAGGGCCTCAAACCGATTGAAACCTTGATCACTCTGTCTGTCCTTATAGGCCTACTTTTGGCCCCTCCCTTTATTTCTCTGCTTAATAGGAATAAAGCCATCCTTATCAGGCCCACCCTTGACCACAAATGCCTTGCCTTTATCCCCCTTCTCCATCGAAGGCCCAGAAGAAGGAGAAGAAGAAGCCCCTACCATTTTGGGTGCTTGAGAACACTGACGCTGAAGGTGTTTGTACTCATGACAAAAGTGGCAACGAAAAGGAAGGGACTCTTAATCAAGCGATTGAATCCACGAGGCAACACCAATACAAATTTCCAAAGAATCCGACAAAGGTTATTTAAGTCAATTTGAACACAAATGTGGGTATAGGATAATACCTTTTTATCCAACGTACTCTGAGCAATGGCAGCTGACTTTCCCAACAAAGCAGCAATCCGATGCAAAATATCCTCCCTCTAAAACTCCAACGGCAGCCATGGAAGACAGACCCAAACAGGAACCCATGTAGGAAGATCCTCAGTTGCATTAAAACCTCCATGCCAGGGCTTAATGAACAAGCCAACATGATTGTAAAAATATGGCCCTCCCTCAAAAAAATGATTGTGATCTGAGATACAAGAAAAATCAACCATGAAATAGCCATTCGCAGCCACCAGAAGATCGAAATCACCTTCAACCTACCAGGTCTGATGGATCCAAGACTCTAGCGTTGAGAGAGGAACATGAATACCCATAAACTTGCAAATCAAAACATGTTGCCTCCAATAAGCAAAGTCCTCCTGCACTGATTCGGGAGAAATAACCAAAACTGGGTGATCTTGGCATCGCGGCAAGCACCCATTCACTTTCTTGAGCTTAGAGCTCTCACCCACAAAAGAGGAATCCATTTTTTGTGCATGCATGGAAGCCAAAAAAGGCTGAGATGGCTTTGGCCCAGCAAGCACCAAGCTATTAGAAGCACCAGCCATACCCCAACCTTGAGCACCCACCCTAGCTCCACCAAACCCACACTATTTCCCCCACCCACAAACCATACCACCTTCTTCCCACCACACCCAACAACCCCCACCCCTTCACCACCTAGAACGCAGAATCAAAAGTAGATAAATTTACACATACCTTGTGTCACCCTTTAGTTTGTAATAATATTTTGAGATTTTATTTTTTTCTTCAAATATTGTTTTTGATTTTGACATTTGATAATTGGTGAATTTGAGAGTGGTTTGGGGAGCTTAGATTATAAAGTGGATTTCGGTTTTGATGGTTGTGGATTTTTTCTTTAGTTATTTCAACCTTTGGTTTATTATTTGATTTGATGGATTGTATTTAAATGTGATTCAAAGGTTGAGGGTCATTTTTTTATGGTTTATGTTTGATTTTTTGGATAAGGATGAACATGGGTTTTAAAAAGAAAACATTCCAAGCACAAGAATAAGTTATATTATTCAAGTAGGACTGTGAGTGATTGTAATCTCACAAATATTCCTTGTCTAGGAATAGAGTTTAGGCTCATGATGAGGTTATAGCCATTTTTTATTACCCAAGATCACTTGATGGAAAGAGGGGAAAGCATACATGACAAGTAAAAAATATTTCTAGGGGCACAAGACTTCTTGGGGATAACTACTTATTGGTGTACTACAACCAAACATGATTAATAGGTCCCTATATAGGATGTAAAAGGTTTCCAGGTAATATTCTTGATATACCTAAAGGTGCGTCAGGCCTAAATCTATGAAACAAGAGGGTATGTCTAATGGCTTGGTATTATAGGGTAACCTACTCTCTTTATCCACTTTGTAAGGTGTACATTTATTGCAAACTTATCCTAATAATAATTTCCTCCCAATGGGAGGGTCTTTTAACTCTCTCCAAAAAATTGAACACCTCGCCAAAACACAAGGGTTTGGGTCATCCCTTTGGTGACGAAACCCATGGTAGGCCCACTGAAGGAAATAAAGACCAAGCACTTTTGATCTTTAAGAAAAAATCTTATGTCATAAGGAGAGAGCATATGTGACTTGATATTTTTGGGATTGAAAATGATAAAAGAGAAAAAAAATGGTGTTTTTAATCTCCATGATCACCTTTTGGTGTGAGGAGAAAGTATACACATCATATTTTTGTCATAAAAATAGCACATAATATTTATTCACCCTTAGAAAACTAAGTTTGCAACTAGATTTAGTTAAAATGATGGGTCCTTCAACAAGTGATCCTATCACAAAATTGTTAGTAGTTTCTCAAAGGAGTCTTGGATGTGTTGGGAGTTGCACAAATTAGGGGTTGGGCCACAAAATATTGTTATTCAAATATTCAAAGCCTAAGCAAATGATGAAAGTATATTTACAAAGCATAAACATTGCAATAGAGGCAAAAATGTTGAAACACAAAGCAAATATGTTGTAATAGAAGAAAAATGCCAAAGGATGAATTTTTCACTTACCAAAGCTTTCTTGTTGAAACACCACTCTATAGTAGATATGTCATTCTATGAAGTAGAAAATCCATTATGTAGCATAAATGAAAATCTATGAAGTTTATTAAAAATATACTTAGAAAATTAAAAAACTTGTAATTGGTTAGTCAAGGAAATAGATAGGAAGGAACATTAGGATGCTTAGGAGATGGAAAAAGCTATGAGAGATGAGGAAATGAGGCTCATGTTGTCAAATTTTAGATTGTTAAGGATGGGATGCAAAGGTGTTAAACTGTGAAGTAGAAACATCACTCTACAATAAAAAATGCCAATCTTTGATGCATACATGTTAAACTATAAAGGATGTTGGGAAACACAATGAAATTTGTAAAATAAATATTATATCTATAATAAAATGATTATAGGAACATGAGGAATAGGCTAGAAATAGGAAATACTACCAAAATAGGTCAAAACAATGTCAGAATCCCAAGAAATCAAAGAAAAACAAAGTTAGGGCCATCAAAGAAGAGTACTAATAGAAGACCTACAAAGATGCCAAGTTGGGATGCAAAAATGTCAACTACATGTAGAAATCTCTAAGCATAGTAGGAATGATAATCAATGTTTTCTACACAAAGAAATGACAGTTTGTAGGAAAAAAACATCAATTTATGATACATATATGTCAATTTAGAGTAGAGACTCTAAACTACAATGGAAACATCAATGTGCAAAAAATGCATTGAAAGCAAGGGAAAACACGTCAAATAGACAACTTACAACAAAAAACTTAGCAAAATCTCAAAAAGGGTTATATTAGTGAAATGGACCCATGCAACATGCAAAAATGTGAACAATAAAGATGTAGAAGAGAAAATAAAGAGTCAAAACATGCATTCAAATCCTATTCTACACCTAATTGTTGCCTTTATTAAGGAGAGGAATTTAAAAAAATATGAAAGAAAACAAGAGAGCTCTCAGCCACAACTCCAAGTTGTAAACATAAGATGTATGTGGGTGTGCTCCAACAGATTTGTGCTTGAGAGATAATTGTATGTGGATGCTGAAATTGAAAACATGACTTTGCATTTGAGTATTGTTTGAAAATAGCCTACAAGAGGTACTATTTATAGATTTTTGGGTTGGATGATCAATGACTAAAAGTAGAATCAAAACAAAATAACCGTAAATTTTGCAAATGACTAGATTTCTTTAAATCTTATCCTCTTCATTTATGTTCTATGAACAACCTCTTCCCTCTTTAATTTGAAATCTAAAAATATATTAAATATTATTACGCCGAGAGGTGTTATACATTGAAATTGAATTATTATGTTCTTTCTTTCAATAACTCCATTCTATTGAGGAGTTCTAGGAGCAGATAACTATCATTTTATTTCATGAACATCACAAAACATGTTAAACTCATTCGAGGTGAATTCACCACCTTTGTTAGACCTCAAAAAATTTATTCTCAAGTTTGCTTCATTCTCAACCATAGCCTCAAATGCCTTGAATCTATCTAATGTATCATATTTCTCTCTAA
This sequence comes from Sequoia sempervirens, assembly GCA_007258455.2. Taxonomy (NCBI): domain Eukaryota; kingdom Viridiplantae; phylum Streptophyta; class Pinopsida; order Cupressales; family Cupressaceae; genus Sequoia; species Sequoia sempervirens. The sequence continues at coordinate 189,552 of VDFB02201500.1, read as the reverse complement.
GAAAAGTAACCCATGTATATCTAGAGTAATCATCAATTAGAAACATAAAATACCTGACACCTCGTAGACTTCTCACTCTTGTAGGACCAAAAATATTTGTATGAATCAAATCCATTAGTCTAGTAGTAGATTGTTTCTTCGACCTAAAGCAGTTTCTAGCTTGCTTTCCAAACTCACAATTATTGCAAATAGCATTAACAGGCTTTGTAATCCTCGTTAATCTCTCACAACTTGTACTGCAGTGATTCTCGCCATATTATCAAATTTCATGTGACACATTCTCTAGAGCCATAACCAACTATCATTAATCTAATTCATAAAGCAATGTCCATCAACACCCTTAAGTTGATAAGTATTTCCTTAAGACTTCTTACCAACAACAATCATTGTTTTGGATCCTTTCCCGATTTCACATCTCTCATCCTCAATTACAAGATTATATCCTTTACTACACATCTATCCAACACTTAAAAGATCATGCCTTAAACCCTTAATATAGTAGACATCATCAGTATTATGCTTGCCATCAAAACTTACTTAACCTATCCCGCAAATATTATCACCAATATCATTTCCAAATTTAACTAAGCCTTCATCATATTTTTCATGTTTAAAAAACTTACTCTTATCACCAGTCATGTAATGTGAACAACTACTTTTGACAACCCAATAGTTCTTTTCTTATTTAGCATTAAGGGAAAAGATCACAATATCTTCATCTTTCTTTGGAGGACTTTGTTGGAATGTGATGCTAATTGTTGTCATTAATGGTCATTGATGTCAACATATCTTGGTTGATTGATTCTGATGCTTTGGTGTTCCAGATTGGCAAACTCCAGATGTTGTGTTGTAATGATCTATCCTTGGTCATGCTTGTCCTAGTCTCATTCATTTTGCAACACAATGAGACACATTCTTGTGGGTCTGGACCGATCTGGAAATTGGCTAATGTACCCTAGAATATTATTTGCATTGTAACGTGTATATTCTAGTTCTGGATATCATGGTGAAAATGTAGTGTGTTGATTTGAGCGAGGAGGTTCTGATTGGTACATGTGTCATTCCTCTCCACTGTGGGAATGTTTTGTGGTGAACTAATTCAAATTGTGTTTGGCTGACTTAGGAGATTATGAAGACATTATGTTTGGCTGACTTAGGATTTTATGGAAGCATGGAATGGTACAAGTAAAAGTTGATTCCATTCAATGAAAGCAAGTGTGATGAATGCAAAAATATAGACATTGTGAAGTATGAAAAAGTACATGACCGAAGGCAGCAGATAGTGAGATTCTATCCAATTTCATTGTTGATGACAATTATTTCAGCGGTGGATTCCCTTTCATCATTCTTCTAGCAGTGAATCGTTTTCTATTGGAAGTGAGCCTATTTTCTATAGGAAGTGAGCCTTTCTCTTTTGGCAGTGAGCCTTTTTATCTTTGGCTATAATAGTCAGATAGTGAGCCCACCAACAATGAGCCTTACTTGCAGTGAGCCCTTTGTAAAAATCACCTTAACTAATGTCACCTTAACCGGTGTTTTATAATTGAGAATTAGCATTCTCCATGGTTTTTCCCTTCTTGGGTTTCCATGTAATTTTTGGTGTTCTTTGTGCATGGTGTTGTTATGTGCTTTCATGTTCATATCTATTAGATAATTATCTAGTTGATTTAAGTTTGATTTGGATTAATTAAAGCTAAGAAAATTGTTTTATAATAACTAATTCAACCCCCTCTCAGTTATCTGGACTACTCTACAATTGGTATCAGAGCTTTGGTTCCTCGAAGAAGAGCTTAACTGCTTGGGGTAGATCTGATGGCACACAAAATGATAATTCATGTATTTGATGGATCTGACTACAATTTCTAGAAAGTGTAGATGAGAGGTTATCTAACCTCTCTAGACTACAAGACTTGGAAAGTAGTTGAGAACAAATATGTTGAATTGGTAGTTAGTCCTAGTTCTGTAGATGACATTTCTTCCTATGAAGAGAATGAAAATGCAAGGTATGCAATATTTTGTGCTTTGTCTAAGATTGAGTTAACAAAATTTATTTCATTGGGTTTGCTTATGAAGTTTGGGAAAAGTTGAAAGAACTCTATGAAGGAAATGATAGAGTCAAATTATCAAAGAAGTTGATAGCTAAGCACAAATATGCAAACTTGAGGATGGAAGAAAGTGAGGATATAGCAAGCTAATTTTAGAGAGTTGACAGTGCAATAAATGAAGTCAAAAATAAAGGAGGCACTCTGATAGATGAAGATGTTATGGAGAAGATTCTGATGACCCTACCAGAGAGCTACAATGGAAATATCTCATCTATTGAGGAAGCATATGATCCGAAGAAATTCACTAGAGAGCAACTATTTGGCACCTTGACCACATTTGAGATGAGAAAATTTGGAAAAGAAAAGGAGAAATCTGAAACAACCTTCAAAGCCACAAAGATAGAAGAAGATCTAGATGATGAAAGTTCAGATGAGTTGGAAGCAAACTTCACAAGGAAACTAAAGAAAGGTACCAACAAGTACAAAGGTATGTTACCTCTTAAATGCTTTAGATGTCAAAATATTGGTCATTTATCAACTAAGTGTTTGGAAAAGGAACAAGGAAATTTTTTAAAAAAGATCAATAAGAAGGCCTATTATGTTAATGAGAATTTTGAAATCTTAGATGATGAATCAGAGCATGAGGATTTTTTGTTTTTGGTCGAAAAGGATGAACCTAGATTTGATATCTCTAATATTTGTCTGAAATCTAACAATGAAGCTGCATTATTTGTTAAAATAAATAGAGATGAATGGTTGATTGATAGTGGATGTTCAATTCATATGATCGGTGATAAGTTTGTGAACCTTGAAAAATATGATGGAGGTTCTGTTAGATTTGGAGTTGATAAAAAAACACAAGTTGTTGGAATTGGTTCTATTACTTTTGATGGAAAACATAACACTGACAATGTTTACTATGTGAAGGGTTTATATCATAATCTTAAGAGTTTTTGACAAATGTGAAAAAATGGCTATAATGTGATTTCAGGACGATGGTTGTGAGATCCGAAAGAGACCCAAAACTGTTATGGCAGCTGGAAAAAGAACAAGTGGGAATATGTATCAACTAGAAGGAGCTACAAAGAGATGCTTATTTTATCAGTCCAATGATATTTTGCTTTGACATCAAAGGATGTGTCACATCAACTTCGACAATTTGGTAAGGATAAGTTCAACTAGGGTAGTTAGAGATTTTTCAAGACTGACCAAACCAGACAACACTATCTGCAAAGGATTTCAACAATGAAAGAAAACTAGAGAAATGTTCGAAGAAAAGAAGAATCATCTACTAGTTTGTTGGACCTTGTACACACTTACCTTTGTGGTCTGACCAAAATAAAAAGCTTACAAGGTGAGAGATATTTCATGTTTTTAATAGATGATTATTCTAGATTAACCTGGGTTGCATTCTTAAGAGAAAAATCAGAGGCTTTAACAAAATTCAAGATTTTCAAGGTAAGAGTTGAGAATGAAGTTGACAGAAGAATCGAGTGTTTAAGATCTAATAGAGGAGAGTTTACTTTTGATGAATTCAAAAAATTATGCGAAAAACATGGCATTAAAAGACAACTATTTTCCCCTAGAACACCACAATAGAATGGTGTAGTGGAAATAATGAACCAAACAGTTCATGAGGCAACCATAACAATGATCAATGAAGTAGGTTTACCATAGGTCTACTGGAGAGAAGTGATAGACAAAATAGTATACACTCTCAATAGAGTATTGTTCTAGCGAAGGTATGGAAAGAAATCATATGTGCTATGGCATGGAAGAGCTCCCACACTAAAGTACTTCAAAAAAATTGGAAGTAAATGCTACATCTAGAGAGATGAGCACAATCTTGGAAATTTCAACAACATAGAAGATGAAGGCGTATTTTTGGGTTACTCTACAAGAAGAAAAGTAGCTCAAGAGCAAGTATTATTGTGTCTACTCTTAGAGACTGGGCCAAAGATTGTGGAAGAGGCATGAAATGATCAAAATTGGGTGAAGGAAATGAAAGAAGAGCTTGATCAGATAAAGAAAAATCCGACTTGGGAACTTGTGCCCAAACCGACAGACAAAAATGTGATTGGAACAAAGTGGGTATTCCGAGATAAGCTAGATGGAAACAAAAAGGTAATGATCTAAACAAGGAAATATTTTTTTGCAAAGGTTACACTCAAGTCGAAGGTATTGACTTTGAAGAAACATATGCCCCTGTTGCCCGGATGATATCAATCTAGATATTCCTAGCTTTTGTAGCTTTTAAGGATTTCAAAGTCTATCAAATGGATGTAAAATATGCATTCTTGAATGGAGAACTAAAGGAAGAAGTATACATTGAGCAACCGAAGGGATTCAAGTGTTGAGGTGACCCAAATGTTGTTTGCAAGTTGAAGAAAGCTTTATACATATTGAAGCAAGCACCTAGAGCTTGGTATGGTAGATTAGACAAGTACTTGATTGGACAAGGATTTTAGAAGGGATCTGCTGATAGTAATCTATACTATAGAATTCACTCAGATCAAATGTTGATTGTTGTGGTTTATGTTGATGACATAATTTTTGGAGGAAATGATGATATGTGCAAAAAAAATGCAGATGAAATGCAGAAGGAATTTGAAATTTCTATGATTGGTGTGTTAAATTTCTTCCTTGGACTACAAGTAAATCAGAACAACAAAGGAATTTTATTTTATCAGTCCAAGTATACCAAAGAATTATTGAAGATGTTTGGGTTGGAGAACTCCAAACCGGTTTGTACACCTATTGTTACTAGATATAAATTGAAAAGAGAAGATGATTCACCTAAAGTTGATGCAATTATGTATAGGTCAATGATTGGAGGATTGTTATATTTGACTGCTACCAAACCAGACATTATGTATGCTATTTGTTTAACAGCTAGATTTTAGCAAGAACCAAAGGAATCACATGTTGTAGTAAAAAGGATCTTTAGATATTTGAAGGGTACAAAATATATGGGGTTATGGTATCCAAAGGACTCATATTTCACTCTGACAGCCTATACTAATGTTGATTGAGTCAGATGTGTTGATAACATGTAGAGCACAAGTGGTGGAGCTTATTTCCTTGGATCTTAGTTGGTTGCTTGGTCAAGTAAGAAACAATATTTTGTATCTCTATCTATTGTTGAAGTTGAATACATTGCAACATCCTCATGTTGCATCAGGTATTGTGGATGAAACAAACGTTGAAGGACATTAGCATATCATTCGATGAACTGATCTCAATTATGTGTGATAATACCAGTGCAATAAAAATTTCCAAGAATCTAGTACAACACTCCAAAACAAAACATATATCCATTAAATATCATTCCTTGAGAGAGGTGTTGGAAAATGAGGTAAAACTTGAATATGTACCTAAAAAAGAGAAGATTACAAATATTTTCACAAAATCGTTGAGCAAAGATACCTTTGAGTATCTCTAGTAGAAGTTAGGGGTTATGCCCCCTCCTAATCTACAATTGCACTAGGGTATGTATTGGTTAAAGATATAACATGTTCACTCTTATCTGGATCAATGCTGGGAGGCTTCCTCATAGGGGGAGCAGAGTAAGTTTTTTAGGGGGAGTTTTTTCCCTTTGTCCTTGATGTCAAAGGGGAAGAAGAAAAGAAGACAAGAAGATCATGTTGATACTTGAGTTGTTTTGTTTGTTGTTGATGGATGTTTCCATCAGTGACAATGGGGGAGATTGTTGGAATGTGATGCTGATTGTTGTCATTAATGGTTGTCATTGATGTCAACATATCTTAGTTGATTGATTTTGATGCTTTGGTGATCTGGATTGGCGAGCTCTAGATGTTGTGCTATGATGATCTATCCTTGGTCATGCTTGTCCTGGTCCCATTCATTTTGCAACATAATGCGACATATTCTTGTGGGTCCGGACCGATCTAGAAATTTGCTAATGTACCTCAAAATATTATTTGCATACATATTCTATTTTCAGATATCATGGTGAAAATGTAGCGTATTGATTTGAGTGAGGAGGTTTTGATTGGTCTATCTTTCATTCCTCTCCACCATGGGAATGTTTTGTGGTGACCTAATTCAAATTGTGTTTGGCTGACTTAGGAGAATATGAAGACATTATGTTTGGTCGACTTAGGAGTTTATGGAAGCATGGAATGGTATAAGTAAAATTTGATTCTATTCGATGAAAGAAAGTGTGATGAATACAAAAATCCAGACATTGTGAAGTATGGGAAAGTACATGACTGGAGGCAGCAGACAGTGAGATTCTATCCAAAGTCATTTTTGATGGCAATTATTTCAATGGTGGATTTTTTTCATCATTCTTCTAGCAATGAGCCATTTTCTATTGTAAGTGAACTCATTTTCTGTAGGCAGTGAACTTTTCTCTTTTGGCAGTGAGCCTTTTTATCTTTGGCTATAATAGTCGGGTAGTGAGCCCACTAGTAGTGAGCCTTACCTGCAGTGAGCCCTTTGTAAAAAAAACCTTAACTGGTGTTACCTTAACTGATTTTTTATAATTGAGAATTAGCATTCTTCGTGGTTTTTCCCTTCTTGTGTTTCCACGTAAATACTGGTGTTCTTTGTACATGGTGTTGTTATGTGCTTTCATGTTCATATCTATTAGATAATTATCTGGTTGATTTAAGTTTGATTTGGATTAATTAATGTCAAGAAAATTGTCTTATAATAACTGATTCATTCCCCCTCTTAGTTATGCGAACTGTTCTACAAACTTTCCTTCACCTATCTTTCAGTATTAATAGGAGTAGATTCATCTTTTATAGCCAAGAAAAAGTATTTATTATCATCAAAATCTCCATAATCAAACTCTTCATCAGAAATATCAGTATCTTCATTTACATAATATTCTCTCTTAATCATCTTCCCTTTGTTTTTTTGCTTAATCTATGTTTATTCTTCTTAGCTCTTTTTGGAAATCTAGAAGCATAGTGATCAGTTTCTCCACAACTAAAGCATTTAAAGGGTAGCTTACCTTCATACTTACCAGAGCCCTTTTTCATTCTCTTATATCATCAAATTTCTCTTCATCTAGATCTTTAGCTCCCGTATCACTAAAAGTAGTTTCTATCTTTGATCCATTTCTCAAGTTAGGCTTTCTCATTTCATAAGATGTTAGAGTATCCAACAACTTATCTTTAGTATATGTATTATAATTTATATTCCTCAATAGCAGATACCTTTTCACTATACACATCAGGGAGAGTTATGAGAATCTTCTTTGCAATCCCGGATTCATCCATTGTAGCACCAAGTCCTCTCATTCCACCTACCAACTCATCCACTCTCTATACATGGGATTTAATGTTCTCATCTTCAAACATCTTTAGGAGCTCGAATTGTGCCTCCAAATTTTACAGCTTTGATTCCTTGACCCTTTCATCTCCTTCATGCATCTTTTCCAATTCATCCTAGACCTCTTTACAGTCTTCAAATTTGCAACTTTAATTAACTCAAAATGTGAAAGACTATTCTTTACAATAAACTTTACCTTGTTGTTTTCTTTAGGTTCCTTGATATCATTGGTTGTACTCATACCATTTACAGGAGGAGTTTAAATAGTCTTGTAAGCATTCTAAACATCATATCCATAGTACTCTAGATATTCTTCCATATTTATCTTCAAGAGGTCATAGTTAGTCCTATCAAACCTAAGACAGTCAATAGTGATCTTGCTCACCATCTCAAACCTTCCTTAAGTGGTTAATCTCTTCTCCAAGGAACCAAGCTCTGATACCAATTGTTGAACAAGACAACTGAGAGGGGGGTGATTCAGTTGTAATAAATTTTAACCTTTAGGAACTTCCACCAGAGATTAGATCAATTATCATTCAAAAATCCTTTACTCTTCTAATGTGATTAATCATTAATTACAAAAGTAGAAACTAAAAAACATCACACCAAATAATACCAGATTTATGTGGAAAAAAAAAGAGAGAAACCATGGTGAGAATTAGCTCACAATATAGATGATATCAAAATTGAATACAAAGGCTCACTGGTAGAGAAGGATCATTGCCAAAATAGGACTTACTGTTTGGATCAAGACTCATTGTCCAACAAGGTTTAACCACCCAGAGGGCTCATTTCCCCATAATTACAAACAAGGTAGAAGAGATTTGTTATAGAGAGAAAAAAATCTCAATGCAACAAATATTTCCACCACAATTCACTCGCACACTTGTAGACATGCTTGAATGATAGAGTGCACCTTTAGCTCACTGCCTCCAGAAACTCAAAAATTAGGTTTCACACTAATTTTCTCAAACTTGCATCACATACACACTTTTTTGCATCTATCTCACATATATCTTACTTGCATTCATCCATCATAAACATATCAGCTTGTATTTATACCGTCTTCAACTTTGAAACTCATCCAAAGTCTACCGCACACCATTTGCATTTACGAATTCAAATTAGGTCAGTGCCAAAACATTCTAAGATTGAATTAGAATGAGGGCGACCCAAACACAAACTTAACAAGGACCTAAATAAGTCCCAACATACCTCAACATGCTTCCATGAACTTCAAAAGTAGTGTTAAACACAAGGTTGGCTAATACCCATGTAAAACACATAAATCAATTAAGCACATGGAACCTTAGCACAATCTAATCTCTCTGGATAGAAAAATTAACTTGAACATGACCTCATCAACTTATCTTGAGAACCACAATTCCTAAAACCACACAAAAGAGAAATTTGGAGCAACTACATTTATCCTAGATCACTGCTAGATACACATAGAAACATTGTACACAATTGTTGAACATAACTCACACTGTACAACAATATAGAAACCCAAAATTTGGATATAGAAACTTCCAAAAACTATGAAAAATACCTCAGATCCTTACTATCATAACAAAAAAACCTAGAGAAAATATTGAATACATGCAACCTTTTTTTCATTATAATTTTCTCAACATCCTTGACATATACAGTCAATGACCATCATTCATGACATCAATGAAAACAACAACTAGTTGAGAACTAGTCAACCAGTTGACATCAATGAAAATACCTTCATACTTGCAACATAAGCATACTACCTAACCTTTTTTTCAAGGCATCATTGATAATTATAAATTGGTCTTCCGAAACATGAACTTATAGAATTGCATTGTAGTTTCTTCTCTCTCATTTGGTCAAAAGCCTCTAAATTTTCTTGATCATTCCAAATATTTTACTAATAATTCCAATAGCTTAGCCTTCAACCTTGTTGTGATCATAAGAAACTTTAGATATAAGGTTTTTGATCCAAGAACCATGTCTTATGAAGAAGTCAATTTTTTTTCTCATAGTGGAATACATCATCAAATTCCATTGAATAAGGTATATATGTATCCATATACTCCTCTTCTCACCTCCTTGGTGTTTTCAAGACTCACATAACATTGAATCATCTTTAAAGTTGAACTTCTTATTTTATCATGAAGTTGAAACCCTTTTACTTGACCTTCTTGACTTGAATGACTATTTCTCACCTTATCCCACCTTCATTTGGTATACCTTTCAAATACTTTTTGTTCCTAAAATTATTTAATTATTCTTTCAATTTTGAAATATAGTCTCTTCCATATCCAATTTACCCTTGAAATGTCTTAAAGTGATCACACAGGGATTGCCAAAGATTTACTTTTGTTTGTCCAACTTAGGAACTCAATACAAACTTCAACCAAACACTGCTCTATCTAACCTCTTGTCTGGCTAGCCTACTTCCTCTAAATTAAATCATGGTTTACAATTTTTGGCCAAACTGGACATTGAACTGATTTTTTCTAACTAGATCTTCACTTTTGGGAACCTATAGCGGCTAAACCATGAGGAATTTCAAGATGATGCAAACTAGTGATTTGTGAAATTTTGTCTATAGAGTCTAAATATATTTTTTTCAAAAATTTTGGAATCATATTGCACTTCTTTTTCCATCTTCGAAAACTAGTTTTTTTTAGTAAACACCATTTTTAAGGAGTGATGCTCACCATATACAAGATAAAATTTTTTTCCATGAAGGATAAAATTCTATTTTTTTCGAATTTAGATTTGTAACTACAATATCTAGTGCTTTCATTTGGTTCTCATAGTGTTTTATTGGATTTTTCCTTAATCAAGTTTTGAAGTCAAACCAATTACACCGTATATTAGGCGGACTTTATACAACATAACTTTTCTTGTATGTATCAAAATTCAATTTTTTATGTTGGATCAAGGACTTCAATATCTAGTGCACTTATATTTTCAATTTTTGATAATCTGCTATTTTTCCACATGTACAGAACATAGATCTTTATTTTCGGTGAAAAACCTACATTCACAAGAAATAAAAAATAAATATAATAATAAATTAAATTTATTTAAAATTACACTTTTTTGGAAGCTTATAAAAAGGGCTACATACAAAAATAAATTTTAAATGAATTCATTTGGTCCCCCAAAAGGTCAATCAAAAGTGGTTGTTTATCAACATTTTGATAGGTGTAAAGGAGACTCTGTTATAGGTATGGTTTAAAACTAGTGGGGTTCTATCCAAGGGGGTTTGATCTAAGGTGGTTCGATCAATCCCTTTTAAATTGGAATCCTTTAAATGAAACTTTTCAAGGCTTAAATCATTATATTTTCTAAAAATATTCGATTTTAGCGAAAATCAGGATCTCTCAAAAATTGTAAACTAGTATTGTGGGACCACCCTTTTACTATCCAAGTTTTTACCTTGCAATCAACTTTTCTAAGAATTTTTGTCCAAATTTTTTGGTGATTTCATCTTTCTCATAATCTTAGACACTTCAAGGGCTATTCAGTTTCTTTTTTTTCTCATTTTTAAGTCTTGACTCCAAATTGACTGTGCCTACAATGGTTGGTGGGATCATGCCAGTTTTTATCTTCACCTCTTGTGAGTTGCTTCCAATCTAGTCTCTGACCTTTACTCTAAGGTACCAATTCACATTATTGATTCCATTTATAATTGCTAGATTTTAATATCATTTTAAATTAGGATTGTTAGGAGGTTGTCTCGCCCCTTGGATATCTTCCTAGTTGATTCCAATTCACAATATGTTGAATTTTCCATTTCTCCTTAAGTTTTTTAGTTTTATACTAACAATTAGTTTATCCAATTAAGCATATGTATCAGTAGACATAACCTTCTTTCTTAGCCTAGGTGCATTCCTTCCACAATCCATAGGCATATCTCTATCAGTTGTTGATTTAGAAGTTTTAACCTCCAAGAACCATTCTTTCCTAGTGAAAAAGTTTGACAAGTTTCAGGAAAATTGACTTTCTTACTATTTCCCTTGTTCTTATTTTCCCTACCACTCTGGCATAAGAACTTTTCAAACATTAACCATTGATAATTTTTGTGGAAAACTTATGTAATGAGCTCAAAGGTCCAAGTTTTGAACTTGGAAGCTCTGATACCACATGTAATATACCCAAAGTTTACCCTACTATTTTTATCAAAGTTTTTAACTTATAATGTGAAAAGTTCATGTTCTCTAAAACATGGAAATAAAAAATTTCCTTTTCAATAACACATTTATACATTGAAATAAACTATTCCTCATTATATTGCATAAATGAAATAACATTACATAATCCCAAGTAAAGAATGAACATATTTCAAATACAATTTACAAATAGATTCAAGATCATAATTACAAATCATAGCTTACAAGAGCTTAATGGTACAAGAGTATAATGGTCAATATTTCCACATATGAAGACACATATTCATCTTCTTCTATTTCACAAGCCCCGATAGGAAACTGTGTGAGGGAGAGCATCACCCAAGTTCTTTTCCTCCAACCATGGACTTAACTGGTCCCTCAAACATCTCCTAACCAGTAGAAGGCCCTATGATTCAAGAAGATTTTGGTATGGAAATCCTGTAGAATAATTCCTACCTAAGCATGGTGTTGTGTCCTACATAACTAGTGTTGTCATATGCTATGGATACCTACCAAACATGCATGGCGCTCCCTACTAGATATTCAATCCTAGCTCACAATGAACCTACAAAATGTATGTAGTGGATTCTACACTTTTGCTAAAGTTTTCATATATATATATATAAATAAATAATAAATCCATTTTCTATGAAGTAGTGTCGCATGTTCACCCACCCCCTTGCTCAAGTTGGAAACTCTATTGACCTGTGAAAACTCTTTTCTTGGTTTGACCTCAAGAATTAAATAACATAGGCAAGATTCCATACAAAAGTGATAGCACACTTATATTGATCTAACTGACCAATTAGGTTTAACCCAACCTCTTGAATACCCTGTTACACATTTGTAACATTCCTGGGATTGGCAACTACCTCTTATTAAATATCTTTATTTTAATTATGGGAGTAACAAATCTCCTAGCTCATGCATAATTAGTTAATACTAATGAAACCATGTCACCAATTAGACACATCTGGTCTCAATCTAAAGCACTATCAATATGTCAATATATATATATATATATATAAACTTAGAATTAGACTTGATTTGAAGATTACTTCTTTGTATTGAGTTTTAGACTCTTTGTTGCCATATCTACTATGGATCCATCCTTCTAGGATTCCATAACCAATTTGGTTATCCTAATACATTAAATTTCAGATAAAATCTTATGTTTATAATATTATCCTCTAATAGTAAGTTATCATAATAACTATTTGAATTTTAGTAAATTCAACTAAGAACATTTTGACCAGTCTCAAATTTCCTCATGGTTCTTTCCAAGTTATCCTTTGCATCATTTATATAAGGTACCTATGTTTGTATGTTTATAGACATTCATATATCTTTTCTTTAAATATAAAACACATATATTCACATGTTAAAAAAATGTATGTTAAGTTAATATCTAATTTGGAGGAAATTTTTAGCATGAGAGGAGTTTGTGCTTCTGCACCTTAAAGTATCCTTGCATTATGGCTTTGGGTTTCCGAGACGTAAATTCATCTTCTTTAAGATTATAATACTGGATGAATAGGTATAGCCTCTTAGTCAAGTATAAGATAATAGCATTTAAAAAGGTATTTGGAACATTTATATCTCTAATACATTTTTCAACCCTAATGGTTAATATCAATATAGTCATATTCAAGTGTATACCCTAACCCTAGGGAATACATTGTCCTCCTAATTTTAAGAAAATATGAGTTTCTGAGAATGTAGGTTCTCCACTCATGGTTAAACTGCCAACATAGGTGTTCATAACATCATAGCCTAGACAATGATAACTCATTACTTCTATCATGATATCAAACTCTTTTCATTTCTAACATAACTTATGCAAGCATTATATGTATCATACTATATCTTTGATATTATCATAATATTTTCTATTTAGCTTCATTTTACTACATCAATCAATCATTAAAATTGTGGTAGCTATATATCATGTGAATAAGATTCCTTAAGCTAAATTGTAATTATTCTATCTATATGCATAAGCACCATTAAGAAGCTATAGTAAAAAAAAAATTATTGAACAAACACTTGCAAACAATAACCACACATAGTTTCAAAATTGGAAAGAGTAAGAGTTAAGAATATCTAAAGCATGCCTGGAAAATATAGCTTCCAACAAAAACTTACAACTCTATGCTCAATGCAAAAAGACTCAGCTTGCTGCCTCCTCCAAACTCAACTTATCTCCACTCTAATCAAATAATCTATGATCTAAACACTCTCAAATAATATGCTCTCAAATCATAATAAAAATTCTCTCAAACTCTGTAAAGAATACAAATGAATAGCACAAATACACACATAAAATGAACACAACAATCAACAACCAAACATCAAACTACAACCATCTATTTATATAGATTTAGAGTGTAGTTTCCTATTGAAAGATAGCTAAGTTTCTTGCCACCTCTCTTCCCTTTTCCAGTCATGGGATTTGTTGGTTGAAATGGTTGCAAATTTATCTCACAAAAAATTTCACATGCCTCCTATATTTTCCATGACCCAACTCACATTTTCTTACCTATGATTTTCTGTACGATAACTCAATAAAAGGTTCCCATTTCATAGAACACATGGAATCCAAAAATTACACAATTTATTCCTCTACCAAGTCATGGTTTTCTTAGCATTATTGGTGCAATCAAGGATGGAGGGTCTAGGAATAGGATTATCTAGCCTTGTACCAAAAGTAAACACAATAGAAACTCAAAGAATTGAGACAACAATCATTCATGAATAAATAGAAATGATCATTTATTCATTGGCAACATGCCCTGCCCTCAAGCTTATAGATTACAGAATGATATGGCGTTAAGCCTAGAAATACATGCAAGTCAAAACCCTTATCTACTATCTAACACTACTGAGGATGATGATGCTAATGATGATCTCTAATGAAACTATAAAATGCTTATTTATACTATTTCCCAGCTCCAAAAAGGTCTACGTCGGCCTCAAGAGGTATTAAACCTTGAAGTTGATGAAACGTGTGAAAGTCAACCAAACATATGAATTTCCTTTTATCTTTGGAAAAAAATGATGTAGATCAGAAAAAAGGTCCATCGGTGAATGTGCATCCTTATGAAATAGTTTCTTGAGCTCCGCAAGTCATGGGATAGGTCCACACACTTGAAAAGCCAAGACTGGTCGATGAATACTTTTTGTCCAAATACAACTGATATTTTGTTAGCAATAACTTCGTACTGGAATCTCCAAATCACTTGAATTTATGATATGATGTAGATGTTGTAATGAAGATCATATATCTTTCTCTGTGAGCTCTAAAGTTACAATGTGGTACAATGCAGTATGAAATATTGAGACTGGGTCCTAACAGATAACTATTGAAATGAAAGAAAACAAATGAATGCAAATATTTTTGGTTGATGCAAGATTGCTTGGCAACCAGGGATGTTCCTACATTAGACACCTGAGGTTGAAGAAAAGTGAGCCTCTCACTTTCCTGGGGCTAGAGGAAAACCAATGTGGTCCACCTTAGCCTGAGAAACCCATGATGAATCTTCCTCTGGTCTTCCTTCCCATCTAACTAGATATTCCTTGTATTTCCTTCCTCTGGTACTGCATCCAACTCTACTCTCTAGAACTTCATCAAATTCCTCCAGATGAAGTGCTATCTATTTTGGTAAACCAACTTCTCTGTCCTTTGGTGACTCTCCTTCATGATACTGGTACAGGTCTACAATGTTGAATATAGGTGATATGCCAAATTCCTCTGGTAGTTCCACTTCATATACATTTCTAGAATCAAACTTTCTGATGATCTTACAAGGTCCAAAATTCTTCATCTTCAACTTGTTATATGTACCAACTAGAAATATCTCCTTTCTGAGATATACCATTACTTCCTCTCCTACTACAAACTCCTTATGTCTTCTCTTATTAGCTTCTTTCTCCTTGTATGCATTGTTCATATTCTCCAGATTCTCCTTAACTTGAGTATGCATTGTTTCCATGAGTCTTACAAATTATTCTACCTTTGCACTCATTTTATTCTCCATACTGATATCCCTCAATTCTGCTACTCCTTTGGGTTGTTGTCCTGTCACAATTTCAAATGGAATCTTCCTTGTGCTCTGGTTCACTGAATTGTTGTATGCAAATTCTACTTGCAGTAGTATCAAATCCCAATTTCCTACTTTACCTTTAGTTAAACACCTCAAAAAGTTTCCCAAACTCCTATTTACAACTTATGTTTGTCCATCTATCTGTGGGTGAAATTTTGAACTATACTTCAAATCTGTTTTCATCTTCTTCCATAGTTTCCTCTAGAAATATCCAACGAACTTAGTGTCTCTGTCTGATACTATGCTCTTTGGTAGTCCATGTAATCTCACAATTTCCTTGAAAAATAGGTCTATAACATGTACTGCATCACTTCTTACAAGGTATGAAATTTTCCATCTTAGAAAATCTGTCCACAACCACAAATACAAAATCAAATCCTCTCAGTGTCCTAGGTAATCCCAACACAAAATCCATGCTAATGTCTTCCCATGGTCTCTCTGGTATTTTCAATGGTGTATACATTCTTGTGTTCTGACTGTTTCCTTTTGCAACTTGATAAATCTTGCAACTTTGAACATACTTCTTGACATCCTTATACAACTGTGGCCAAAAATAGTTCTCACTCACCAATGCTATGGTCTTATCAATCCCAAAATGTCCTTCTAATCCTCCACAATGCTTTTACTTGATCAAATTCTCTCTCATTGAACTTCTAGGAATACACAAGTGATTGTTCTTGAACAACATACCTTCCTGAATGTAATACTCTAACCATCTACTTCTATCCATCTCTACAAGTTCCTTACAAGCTTTCCATGCCTCAACAAAATCAATGTCATCCTCATACATATGCTTCAGTTCTTCAAAACCCAATACTCCAATTCTCATCTATGTCAACAAACTTCTTCTCTAGCTTAATGCATCTGCAACTTTTTTTGACTTTCCACTCTGGTGCTTCAACATAAATATGTAACTTTGCAAGAACTCTACCCATCTCATATGTCTCTGGTTCAACTTCCCTTGACTATTCAAATATTGTAAAGCTTGATGATCCGTATACAACCTAAACTCCTTAGGTAACAAGTAATGTCTCCACTTCTTCAAGGCCTATATTATTGCATAGAATTCCTTGATCATAGACCAAATATCTTCACCTAGAATCATTCAATTTATCACTAAAATAGGCTACTTGTCTCCCTTATTGACTTAACACAACTCCTATTTCACTTCCACTAGCATCACAATCAACTTGGAATACCTTATCAAAGTCTAGTAATGCCAACATAGGTTGTTCTGTCACCTTCTATTTCAACAACTCAAAACTCTTTTTTGCTCCAAATGTCCACTTGAATTCCTTCTAGTCACCCCTCATTGTCTTTGTCATAGGTGTGAAAATTCCAATAAAGTTTCTGATGAACTTCTAGAAAAAAGTTGCTAGTCCATGAAATGATCTTACTTCAACTTTCACAAGTGTAGTAAATTCAACTATTGCTTTAACCTTCTCAGGTTCCATCTTCAATCCTTCTGCAGATATCACAAATCCAAAATACACTAGTTCTTCCTTCATGAAACTACACTTCTTGATGTTTATCAACAAATTCTCTTCTCTTAGCCTCTGAAATACCTATTTGATGTGCTCCAAATGTTCCTCCTTAGTCTTACTTAAAATTAGAATATCATCTAGATAAACAATGACAAACTTACCCAAGAATCTCTTCAAGACTTCATTCATCAACCTCATAAATGTACTAGGTGCATTAGTTAGTCCAAATGGCATGACCAACCACTCATACAATCCCTCATTTGTTTTGAAAGCAGTCTTCCATTCATCTCCCTCTCTGATCCTGATCTGATGGCATCCACTCTTTAGATCTATCTTGGTGAAATACTTTGCTCCACTCAAACTGTCCATGATGTCATCCATCCTAGGAAATGGGAATCTATACTTCACTGTGATCTTATTGATAGCTCTTGAATCTGTACACATCCTCCATTCTCCATCTTTCTTAGGTGCAAGTATAGCTGGTACCGCACATGGGCTCATACTCTCCCTGATCAATCCCTTCTTCAGTAGTTCCTATATCTATATGTTCAGCTTTGCATCCTCTCCTGGTGTCATCTAGTGTAAAGCTTTGTTTGGAAAACTAGCTCCTGGAATAAGGTCTATATGACGACTGATACTCTAGATTGGTGGAAATCCCTCTGGCACATTCTTTGATACAAGATATTAATACTTTGTTATTAGTTTAGTGACTTCCTTCTCCGGTGGTTCTTCCTCTCTAGTGGCTTTCTCTACATCTATGTCTTTCTCTACATCTAGGGCTCCACACTTTCTTGGAATCAAAGCAAAACAAATGTTCTCATGTCTCAATCCATCCAGAAATTTCCTTCCATCTACCAAATTGATTCTAGCTGTACCACATACTTCACTTTCTGGTTATTCCTCCAAAGGTGTCAAGGTGATTCTCTTTCCATTGGATGTTATGGTGTAGGTATTCTTTCTCCCATCATGTATAGCTTTCTTATTATACTAGCAAGGTTTACCCAACAATATATGATATACATCCATCAACATAATATCACATAGCACTTCATCATGATATGATCCTATTTTGAATTTCACTAGACATTGCTCACTCACTAGTATCTGTACTCATCTTTAATCCAGGCTATCCTATAAGGTTTCAAATGTTTTCTCCTTTCCAAATCCAAATTTGTCACCATTTCCTGAGAAACTAGATTATCTATGCTCCCACTATCAATGATAATTTTGCAACACTTACCTCATGCTTTGTATCTAGTCCAAAATAAAATTTTCCTCTATGGTGCTTCCTTAGATACTTCCTTCTCCTAGAATAGTACTCTCCTCATGAATAACGATTCTCCCTTCTCAGGACTTCCTCTAGAACTTGATGATTTTACTAGTTCTTCCTATGCATATCCAATTCTTGCATGATTCTCATTCTTCTTATTTTCCTAGCAAGACTCAAATGCTCTATGTCCTTCTCCTCTGCACTTAAAACGTGTTCCTCTAAAATTTCTCTTGTCATATCCCTTCTCATCTCTCTAGTATACATCATTGCGATAAGAATTGTAGCCTCATCTATTGTAGTGGTAAGAATTTTTGTCATCTCTCCCCTTCTAGTATGAACTAGAATCCTTCTCTTCCTTGCGGTATGAATCTTTGTCCTTGATTTTCTTTGCATACAATTTCTCTCCTCTGGAATGTGATCTTCCTTTTTGGAATCTACCTCCTCTTCCTTTCTACCTTTGCTCATGTCTCTCATTTATATTTTCCTCCACCTTTAGTGCAAACTGATATGCCTCCTCTACCGAATTCATCTTTACCAGGCTCAACTCTTCCTGAATGTTCATCCTTATCCCATTGATATACCTTGCCACTTTCTCCTTGCTTGCTTCACTATGTCCAGCCCTGATAATGACCTTATGAAATTCCTCAGCATATTCTTTCACAGTATTCTCCTTTTGTCTCAAGTTTTGTAATCTCTTTAACAACTCCAACTCATAGTCCATAGGTGTAAACTGGTTTTCAATTTTGTCACAATTCTATCCCATTTCACAATATTTTCAATTCCCTTTTTGTTTCTCTCCAATTGAACTTCCTTCCACCATATTGTAGAATGTCCCTTCAGCTTAGTCTTTGCAAATCTCACTCTCTCTGGATCTTCAATATCTTCATATTCAAAGTATTCTTCCATGTCATTTATCCAATCAATCAACTCCTCAGGGTTTAGATTACCGGTGTAGTTCAAAATCTCCATTCTGGGTCACTTTCCTATCTTCAAAATAGCCTTCAACATCTTCATTTGAACTAATTCTTCCTCTTTAGAGGTATCTTTAGTTAGATTTATAGCTTGAACTTCATAATCATCATTGTCATCATTAGGTCTAGGGTTTAAACCATTTCTTGTGTCTTCTTCAACAACATCCAATATTACCTTCATTGTTCGCACCATTTCCATCATCTCATCCATCTTTCTAGCAACATTAACAAAAGTATGAATTCTCATTGGTGGCATCTCTCCCTAGGATCTGGTGCAACTTCCTCAAGTCGATGATCTAGATACAAGGTCACAACTACCTCACAATTGGAGATCTGTTGACAAAGACAAGTAGGCTGCCTCAAGTTGATGATTTTCCCACACAAATATCTTACAAAATTCCTTGCTCACTTCACAAATTCACTCTAGTGCAACTGCCTCAAGTCGGCGATCTGTCCACTTTTGCTCAAAGTTCACAAACTCACTCTAATCTCCCAATGGTTCACAACTTCACTGTGATCTTCCAAAGGTTTACAACTTTGCTATGATCTTCAAAGGTTTGCAACTTTGCTATGATACCACTTGGTGCAGTCAAGGATGGAGGGTCCAAGAATAGGACTGTCCAGCCTTGCAGCAAGAGTAAACACAATGGAAACTCAAAGAATTGAGACAACAGTCATTCATGAATAAATAGAAATGATCAATTATTCATTAGCAACATGCCTTGCCCTCAGACTTGGGTATGTGCAGGATCATCATGGAAAAAACAGGCCCTTAAGTGGCAAAAAATTTAGAAAAATCAGAGTTAGGAAACTTGACGTAAAAATTTGAATAAGTTATCTATATTATTTCAAAAATATATAAGAATAGAATCTATAGAAAATTGAATGTAGTTTCTAAACTACTAGATTTATTTATTTTTTTTTAAATCTATTTGGTGAAAATTTGAAATTTCAATGCAGTGAGTACTTAAATTTCAAGGAGAAAAAATAAGCAGGTATCTGGACCACCCTAACCACAATAAATGATAATATTTTTCATCAGATTTTAGACATAAGTAAAGGACTCATGTCCGATGTGATGCATATTTTTTTTGTAATTTTTTCCAAGTAAATAATTAATTATGAATTTTTTATTACAAATTTTTTTAAAATATGAAAACTTGTATGTCGACCACCTTAACTTGGTCAAAACTTCATGAAATTGAATTTTGTTTTTTTTTAATCCTATAGTATGCGAAGCATAGAATGTGACACATGTTTTTGGATTCAAAAAATATGATATTGTTTGAAAGCTATAGATGTTTTTCAATCAGCCTATCAATCAGGACTTTAGTCATCATTCAAATAGAAAATGAATAATAATTATTTATTAAATTCAAAGTAAAGCATAATTTATATTGGTGGAAAGTTGAGAATCTCCTTTAAAAACCCTTTTCATTTCATCAATTTTGGGTTAAAAAAAGTCATCAGCCACATACCCTACAAATACCCATCATATTGCCACTTTTTGGTCCATCATGATCCTGCACATACCCACTTACAGATTACAAAATGATATGGTGTTAAGCCTAGAAATACATGCGGGTCGAAACCCTTATCTACTATCTAACACTATTGAGGATGATGATGCTAATGATGATCTCTAATGCAACTACACAATGCTTATTTATACTATTTCCCAGCTCCAAAAAGTTCTGTAACAGCCTCAAGAGGTATTAAACCCCGAAGTTGATGAAATGTGTGAAAGTTGGCCAAATATATGAATTTCCTTTGATCTTTGGACGAACATGATGTGGATCAAAACGAAGGTCCCTCAGTGAATTTGCATCCTTATGAAATGGTTTCTAAGCTCTGTAAGTCAAGGGATAGGTCCGCACACTTGAAAAGCAAGACTAGTCGGTGAATACTCTTTGTCCAAATATAGCTGATATTCTGTTAGCGATAACTTCACGTTGGAATCTTCAAATCACTTGAATTCTAGATATGATGTAGATGTTGCAATGAAGATCATATATCCTTCTCCATGAGCTTTGATGTTACAATGTGGTATAATTCAGTATGAAATACTGAGACGGGGTCCTGACAGATAACTATTGAAATGCAAGAAAACAAATGAATGCAAATATTTTTGGTTGATGCAAGATTTCTTAGCAACCAAGGATTCTTCTGCATCAATTACACATGTTATTTTACAAATTCAAAGTCCCCTTCTAAAATTTTCACATGGGCTTTACATACTCTTGTTTTCTTTCTTATTCTTATCTTGGCTTTTTACTTTATTGCTTGTAATTTAGGTGCCTATGCTAGTGGTTTCATGCTCCATAACAGTTACCTTTTAAATGTTTTCCAAACAATAGTGAAATTCCTATGCCACCTTCTCTATGTCGTGGCCATTTTACTTGTTCAAAGCATGGTTTCTAAAGCCTTATGTGTCTTCATTTGCATTTTTTATAACAATTTTAAATGATTCAAATAGCCACTATAATTGTTGCCTCCCATGTCTTTACATGGTTACCTTGCCATGTAATGTGGATGCTAAAATATATTTTCTTCAACCTTTTTAATTCTTACCAAGTTGCATGGAAAAATTTTCCATTATTAATAGGGTATGTGCAGGATCATGATGGGCCAAAAAGTGGCGATATGATGGGTATGCATAGGGTATGTGGCTGACGACTTTTTTTTACCCAAAATTGATGAAGCGAAAAGGGTTTTTAAAGGAGATTCTCAGCTTTCCACCAATATAAATTATGCATTATTTTGAATTTAATAAATTATTATTATTCATTTTCTATTTGAATTACAACTAAAGTCCTGATTGATAGGTTGATTGAAAAACAACTATAGCTTTCAAACGGTATCACATTTTTTGAATCCAAAACATGCATCACATTCTATGCTTCGCATACTATAGGATTAAAAAAAGAAAAAATTAATTTCATGAAGTTTTGACCAAGTTAAGGTGGTCAAACATATGAGTTTTTATATTTTTTAAAAGTTGTAATAAAAAAATCATAATTAATAATTTACTTGGAAAAAAATTACAAAAAAATATGCATCACATCGAGACATAAGTCCTCTACTTATATCTAATATATTATAAAAAAAATATTATCATTTTATTGTGGTTAGGGTGGTCAGACAAACACCTACTTATTTTTTCCCTAAAATTTAAGTGTTATTGCATTGAAATTTTAAATTTTCACCAAATAGATTGTTGTTTTTTTAAAAAATAAACCTAGTAGTTTAGAAACTACATTCAATTTGCTACATATTATATTCTTATATTTTTTTGAAATAATATAGATAACTTATTCAAAATTTTATGTCAAGTTGCCTAACTCTGATTTTTTTGAATTTCATCGCCACTTAAGGGCTTGTTTTTTCTATGATGATCTTGCACATACCCATTATGGTTGTAAATTTTAACTTTAATACTGGGTGTGTGCAAGAAGTTAGGTCCAGTTTTTGGCCAAAAAGTGGAAGTGTTTTCCCTAATTTTTAGAATTTGTTACATTTGACCTTAAAATTTAAAGCATTTAGAGATGGAATCTTGAAAAAAGTCACTCATCATAAAATGTAGTACTTGGAGTCTAGTTTCCAAATATGTAATTTATTTTAATACCCAGATGATACAGATAGATTTTCAAAAGGAATTTATAAAAACCACTTTTTAAAAGTCACTTGTTTTTACCATACCATGCACATGTATGTCACCCATATTTTGACCTAAATAATCATATTTTTCTAAATCCTTTTGAGAAAATATTTGTAACTCACTAAAGCACATTTTTCAATAAATTTTATAATTTTTTATTGAATATTTTTATTTTGTTAAATTTCTATTGGCTATATTTGTTGTTTTGAAAAGTCATCGTGTACATCACACATAAGATGACCTAAACTTATTATTTTTTGATTTATTTTTCAAATTGAAAAGAATTGTTTGAAGTACGTTTTTGTAAAATTTATTTTTCAAAAAATTATTTTAATAAAAAGTTATTAAAATACTAAAACCCATAATATTTCAAGTTTATGGACCAATTTCATTAGAAATTAATTAAAAAATAGAAAAAATAATCCAATTGTAAAAAAATTACATATTTGGAATCTACACTGTCTCATCCATAATGATTTTTAATTTTGTCAAAAAAAATTGCAAAAAAGGTCTTCAAACATATGTCCAAACTCACTATTTTCTTGTGACATTGACATGAATTTCAAGTTGTAGGTAAAACTAGGTCCAAATCTTAGGTTTGAGTCCCCAAGCCTTTTCTCGAACCAAAAAACAAAGCAAAAACTTGACCAAAAATTCAAATTTTAAAAAATGGGATCCCATTCTAAAACATGATCCCATTTTTAGCTTAGGGCCTCGAAGCGAAATGGGATCCCAATTACTAAATAACAAGATCCCTTTTCATTTTGTGCGATTTTAGGCTTTTTTTAAGTCCAAAACTTCCACCTTAAGTGGACTCAACTTCATTCTTTCACCCTATTATATATTTATCAATATATATAATATTTTAATTAAAATATATTATAATAATAATTTATATATTCATCATTCAATATATATATAGATACGACAAATATATATATATAAACACAAATTACATTCATCGAATTTATATTGTGATATATATAGATATGACAACTTATTAAATATAGTAGTATATACTTGAATATATGTATATACATTAATCATATAATATATATATATATATATATATATATATATATATGACAATCAATTAAATTTAATAATATATTTATATATATATTTGATAATATATATTATATATGCCTCAATTAAATATTGACACTTATATGCTCTCTTGTATACACATATATATAATTCCCTATATTCTAATTTGTATATATAAATATATACATGCAATGTATGAAATTCACGAGAGTTTTATCATTTTATTTTGATTCGATTAAATGATCAAGGTGGTTGAAGATGACAAAAACATAGTTTTTCCTATCGACCAAAAGCTTTGAACTTAGGCTTAGCACTTACTAATGTAAAACTTTAGACTGACTTGACATGGTTCACTTAACATATGCAGTGAGTATGTGTGCATCAACTCAGATAGACATACCAATGGTTTTCATACCAAACTCCTCTCCTAGGTGATACTCTCTCTCCCCCTCTAGAGGGTTTGATCCTTTCCTGCATCCAACTTAGTGCAACATGTATCTAGTCAATTGATAACATGAAAACTCATATTCATTATATATCATTTGCATCATTAAAGCATATAAGAAGCAATCTCATCATAATGCATATTCATAGATCTCATTCATTCATTGAATTCAATAAAACATAATCATGTATTAAAAAATATTTACTCATAAATGTAAAAGTAATTTGGTAACTTAGAAATGGGGTGTAACAAAAAAAAAACCAAAATATTAAAAAAATTATATATTTGGATTGTTGACTCTGAGCTCTACAAAAGAGTACTTTTAGTTTTTTGAGAAACAAACATTTTTATTGAAGAAGTATAATGTTCAAGTGGAAATTTTAAATAATTTCTAAAAAACAATGAGGTGGTTGCCAACAAGGATGCCACATAGACAGTTTTGATAGGAAGGGTTTCAACTGAAACCCTACACATATATCAAGTCACATTTTCAAGTGACAAAGGGAAGAATTCAAATTTTGTAGTTTCAGGAAAGAGGGTTTTTTCCCAAAATTTGATGTGGTACATATAGGCCATGTGGTTTCAGGTGAATAGTTTTGATCGAAATTGTTTAGGTCCAAATGGTTTCTCTCGAATAGGGATAACTTTATGAACCCCCCCCGGTGAAGATGTAAAATCCTAGAAAATCTTGGCTAAGTGCTATAATTTTCCTAACAAATCTTTCCTTCTATTTGAAAAAATTATTAATGTTCTTGGAAAATTTATGGACATTATTAAAAAAATTGTAAAATCCTAGTGAATCTTAATGAATAATTGGTAAAAATAATAATCACAGTGGCAAATCCTGGTGAATAATCACTAAAAAGATTAATTACAATGGTGAATCTCTCCTTTAAAAAATTGCATAGTTGTTTGGTGCAGTTCCCCCATATTTTTTTTGTTTTTTGTAGTATTGAAGTAGGGGCCCAGGGACAACAGCCATCGGTGGGGTCAAGGGGGTAGAGCCCCCTTGTGGGGGTCAAGGGGGTAGAGCCCCCTTGTGGGGGTCGAGGTGGTAATGCCCCCTGACGAGGTCCAAGGAAAATGGCCCCAATGTGCTCCTGTCGCGATACAGGCAGGGTCGAGGGGTAGAGCCCCTCGCCACCAAGCATAAATTCACTATCAAAAATGCATTGGAGCACACACAGATTAAGAAGTTTTTAAAATGTCACTTTAAAAATAATACTAAATGAAAAGTGAAATTTTTACCGTTGATTATCTTTTTAATCCGATGGTTGCACGTTGATTTCATGACCTATATGCACGTGCCTTTTAAAAGGCTTGTTGAGGCTCAAAATTTGTTTTGGGCCACACGATTAAATCTAATCATGTGTTCGAAAATAAATTTCAGGCCTCAAAAAGCCTTTTAAAAGGCATGTGCATATAGGTCACAAAATCAACCCACAACCATTCGATTAAAAATCTAATCGATGATTCGATGGAAATAAATAAAAGCCCTATTCAAGGCTAAAATATCCCTAAAATTAAATGATAATTTATTATTAGTGGCGATATTGCCCCAAAATTAATGGTAGGAAATAATATTACTGACGAATATAATTAATATTTGTAATTATAGTATAAACTACTGCGAATCAATTCCAATAATGCATCATTTACATGGCGAATCAATTCGATTTATTAGTTTAAAAAATAATGCATTGGTGAATTAATCGAGACGAAATTAATTTTTTATAAAAGCTTGGCAATTCATCCTCCTTTTTAGCTTGTACTATTTCCCATTTCTAGAGGTCCTGATTTCAATTATTCGCCAATTGGTGAAGATTTTCCACTAAAGTTTTCCTTTCTCTCGAAACTATTTAGTTGTTTGAAAGCGTGGCATAGGTTTGTGCTTTTACTTAGGTATAAAATTCTTGTAAATATGCAAAAGTACAAAAATTTATAGACAATCTCTCTTTCTCTCCATAATAATATGATAGTCATAAATAACAAATGGATTTTTATTTACTACTTAGAATCCAAACCATGTACACCAAATGCAGATTCTCAACAAATGAAATTAAATAATTTAATAAAATGACCCAACAAGATGTGGTCTTTTGGTCTACAATTGTGGCTTATTCAATAAGTTATATAGATCTTTAAACAAATGCAATTGGATTGTTGTTTTATTATATTTTGTGTCTACAAATGGCTTGATAGACATTTATATGTATACAAAATGTGAAATGATATTGAAGGCATGTGATTTATTTAAAAATTCCATAATGCAATTATGTTCTTATGAAATATAAATATTACACTATATGCAAAAAATAGTGTTCTCAAAATGCCTCAATGAAATTGCAATAACCACCATTGTTTACTATTATTATGTTTAATTAGTATATTAGTTATAGTTTTATTCAAGAATTAAATATGTTTTTTAATTTATCTTTTTCATCTAATACAAATAAAATGACTAGTTAAATAATCTGTTGTAGTTCTTACTTTTTTATTAATATTTTTTCAATTTAAATTATAGCATCAATGAGGTGGGGGCCTTGGTTTGATTGGCTAAAACATCCTATTGCAAGAAAGAGGTCACAAGGTCTAGTCTCCCCCTATCCTTGTGGTACCAAAGGGCATGCCACACTAGTGTCACTGGTAAGATGAAAAAGGTTTACCAAGTGCACTACAGTTTATAAGGGGCTAACCGATTCTTGCAGATTAAAAAAATACATTAATGATTCATATATTTAATAACTTATTTTAATTTAGAAGTGTTAGCCTCAAAATTTATCAAACTTAACAATGTCAACAATTATCTATCACTACTTGTAATCATGCACTATGTAAGAAAAACTCCTTGTATCATGGCATATCCATAACCCTAGATTATTCCTCAATGGTTCATTCAAAAAGACCTTGCCTACTTATCCCTTTCAAGAAATTAGATTCCACATAATTTGTGTCGTAAATTTCCATCCCTTTTGCTCAAAATGGATTTGCATAAAACAAACCTACTAATTAAGGTGAGAAAGTCAAGGAAACAAATAATTACTATTCACATTTCAAAGATTTAATTAAAAAAAAACTACAAACCATGCCCAAAAGCTAAGGTTTCCAATAATAAGGGAAATTCTAATTTCATGGAAGGACTCCCAATTTTTATGTTTGATAATATATTACCTTAATTGGTTACTTAACATATAATTTTTAGTGTAAAGTAGGAAATAACTTAAGTACTAAGAGTATGCTACAATGACTATGAAATTTCTAGATCATTAAATATACATAGGGTAAATGCAACATAATAGTAATCAATCTACAATTCTAATAAATGTACCTATCGGGCTCACTATTTTCTATTTAAAATGTGTAATCTTGAATAGTCAATCTAATTGTGGTGATATATATCAACTTTTCTAAGACATTTAGAAACTTCCATAACACATATATTACATGCTTAATCCTAGAAGTTATAGTATAACTATATTGTATAATCTGTATATAATGTGCATGACATTATCTTATGGTACCTAGATTACTAATAGCATAAACCTTAAAGGTAAAAGATATTTTCTAATCATATTGAGAAACTATGTAACATTCCAACCCTTCAATGAAGTAAATATTTCCTAAGTTTTCACTATGGGAGTAAATAAACTATGTAACAAGCCATTGCAATAAAGTTTCTTTTCTTTATTAAGAATTATAAACAAAGACACCATAACAATATACAATAAGGATTCCATTCCAATACAACAATTTCACAAGTTAAAATAATACAAGAATGTACATAGTTACATACATAGTTCAACTGAGCTTTGAAACAAATAGCTTATACATGGTCTAGGTCCCTCCTTTCAAATCTTGGTTCTTATGTTGCCTAATGTGGAGGAGAAGCATCACTCAAGCACTTTTCTACCAACCACAGACTCATATGTGGTCCCCCACACTCTATCATTCGATAGATGGCCCTTTCCTTCGACGAAGAGATTGGTAGAGTAATCGGATAACAACCAACTGAGCTTAGTGATGTATCCTACACAACTAGAACTTGTAAACCCACAATCTAGGACCAACATTTAATTTACTGGATCACAGTGAGCTGACAGTGGAGCTAGAGGCAATCACACTACCTTGGCCAAAGTGTTCTCATTCATTACTTCGAATGAAGGTCATTCTATCACATATACTACTCAGGGTTGATTTGACTTAAGTCCATCATAAACTACACATAGTTATTTCCTTCAATGGATAATCTATAACCCCAGAGATAGCCTATCACCATTTCTACAAATTTAGAATAAAACTACTTTAACAAAGTAAATGTATAGGATCCCTCCCATATAATGGATAAACAATCCTAGAGGTAGTCACTAGCTATCCTAGTTAAATCAATAACCTAGCTAAGAGTAACACATATGCCACTCATGTTTAATAATATCTAGTATGTAATACCTATGATAAACACAAAACTCCTATTATGGAGTACATACAAGCACATCATAAAAACAACATAATAGCTTCTAATTCCTTTTCCAAGCATTACTATTTTCCCTAAATCCAAGTACTCATAATATACAATTCAAAGAAATCATGGAAAACAATCTTTCAAAAAATAAAACAATAGAAGAAGAAATGTCCTCATGCCTATTTTCACTTATCCAATTTATTGGTTGTAAAATAGTTACCCACAGTAGCAACTATCTTATATTTGATTTCTTCAGCTATGTCATGATAACCTCTCTCTCTCTCAAGTTGAAAATGTACTTCACACAATATGCTAATACTCTCACAGTAATCAAAACTCTCTCTCTCTCTCAAATAAAATAGAATATTGCAGAAATGAATTGCAAAGAAGAATGCATAAAATGCTGAGCACAAATACGCATGGAATGCGTCCCAAATAAGTGAGTTTACTCTACTATTTATATAGTAGAAAAGAGGCTTATCACCCTATAGATTAGGCATGATTGTTGACAACAATCACCATGCATAGCTACTCACTCAACTTAGCTAGAAGGTGGCACACTAAGAAGAACATACTCAACAAAATAGTGCTACAAGTCGACCTCTTTTAATGATAGCAATGAAAGACTATTTCAAATCAGCACATGATGATAAAGGTGTAATTCAAATTTCCTTCCCAATGAGCATCTACAACAAGTAGGATTCATAAGGTGGTGCCAAAACATCAAAGGCTTCCTATAGGTTTGGCGCGATTCATCACTCCTTGAATCGGTCAATAACTAATATGTAACACATAATTCATATTGACTTAGTCTTACATGAGTTGACTCACTTCATTTAGCAACTTGACCAAGTCATCAACTTGTTGTACATAACCTTCATACATTTAGCAGCTGTTAGTATTTACCAAATGAAAAGGAATCACAGAGTTTACTAAGTCAAAGATGTTTCCAAATAAGGCGTTGACTAAGTCTCCTTCACATATCGACTTCATAGTTGTAAGTTGTTTTCTAGAATACTTGTTCCAAATATGTGGGAAAAATGAGTAATAATCGACCTCCAATTAAGTGCATGAATCTGTGACACAATTTTGATGCCAAATTGAAAAAAAATGCAAAAAATGCCAAAAAGGAGAAGGCATGTGCCAAATGATCAAGTCATTTGGCGTGTGCCAAATGATCAAGTCATTTGGCATGCACCAAATGATCAAGTCATTTGGCATGCACCAAATGATCAAGTCATTTGGCGTGCGCCGAATGAATCAAGTCATTTGGCTTGTGCCAAATGATCAAGTCATTTGGCGTGTGCCAAATGATCAAGTCATTTGGCGTGCGCCAAATGAACAAGTCATTTTCCGTGCCAAATGAACAAGTCATTAAATTCTGTGCGCTAAATGAACAAGTCATTTGGCATTGGTGTGCGCCAAATGATCAAGTTATTTGGTGTGCGCCAAATAGAAAAAGTCTATTAAAAAAAAATGCATTCTTAGCCTCATTTTCTATTCAACCCACGGCTTGTCTTGGAGGTTTTCAGCTCTACAACTCATGCTCACCAAATCTCTTCCATTTTTTGCACTCTTAGCTTGCAATTCTTTATGAGGATGCTGCCAACAAGTGAAAGAGGTCAAATATTGTGAAGAGGTATGTATTTTTATTATTTTTATTTTGAATTTTATTTAGAATGTAGTTTGAAATAGGTTTTTTTAATAATTTACTTTGTTCTAATTCTCAAGGAATGAATCTCCACCTCCAAACATTGATAATTCACAATCGCCCCCTCAAAAAGAGCCTCCTATACAAGAACAACCTAAAAACCCTCCATCAGTTCATAGGTATCCTCAAGGAACACAAGAAAATATCCCAAATCAAATTGAAAACAATAAAAGAGACATTGAATAATTAATTGGAAGATTAACCGAGCATGCCAAAACCCACCCTTATAGGAGAGGGATTTTTGAATAGTTGAAGTCAATTTTATTTCATGTAGGAGAAATGAGCGAGAAAATGAATTTTTGGTCAAAATAAGAGGCATGAGTTGAGACAATTTTATGCTAGTGGTTTGTCATATGTAGATGTGAAAATTTTTTTTTTTAGCAAAACCAACTTGTGTTCCCTATTTATAGACCCGAGAACAAACACATCTTTGTCTCATGCATGCAAGAGGTTCCCCATACATTGGTGCCACCATGAATTAATTAAAAATAAATTTTGGGAACGGTGGTGGATGGTATTTGACCAACCTCCATGCAATAACCATGAGGTACCACAATACCTTTTGAGGAAACTCTATTGCAAGTTTGGCCTCAATAAGATGCCAAATTATTTTGACATCTTAGACTTTTAGGGTAGAGGTGAGGGCTCCACACATGATATACATAGTGCATGACGTAATCCAAAGTTGGCACTGAGACGCTTGACCAACCCATGGTGGAGCATGCCATCGTTCTTTCCATTGTTAAGGATAGTGTAGAGCTAGACACATTGGAATTGATTAGCTCACTCACTTAGACCATTATATAGTGTGTGAGGCCTCTAGTAGAGCTTGATGTGGAGGAGATGTGTAGGCCTCGATCTCCACCCCACCATTGTGGATCTTGTAGTTATGTTTGTATGTACGATTATCAGAGTGCTTAGGATGTAGCTACACAACATACATTAGTTGCAGAGGTGATGGCTATGATAGATGAATTACTGAATAATACATACAACATTGATACTCAGGTAAAATTCAACAAATTCATTTATTTATTTTATTAAATTATATTTTCAAATTTAAGAATAACTAAATTAGAAGAATCAATATGATGAAATTTCATGGTCGGAGTGTTCATGAGACATGCTCCATTCCTGCAGAACCTTATTCGTTCTCGGCGTTGATTCCATAGGTATGCAACTAGTATTAAATATATTATTATTGCATTGAATAGTTGAACATGTTATATTTGAATGTTTGTCTCATAACATGCTTTGGATGTCAAACAGTTTCCTAGTAGACCTTCAAGCTCCACACCTCACAATTCATGTCCTCAAAGAACTTTCACTTAGGTAACCTTTATTCATTGATGGTGTTGTAAAACAATGTTATCTAGTTTTCATAATTTTCCGTATACAAATCTAAAAAAATGATGAGAAACACAACATTGGTTGGTCTTGTGAGATCCTAATTATATTTACCATTCAATATCCATCTCATTATTCCATTCCTTTCAACACACATATTTTAACCATTTTATATCACATATCCCAATCTTTAACACCTTATATATTATACCACCTTCATATTTCATCTTATACACATATTGTTACAAGAAACCTTTCCTTCTCATTATTGACCAAATCTCTTATACATTATTACTACACACCTCAAGTTCCCACTTCATGTCCTATATTCAAAACTTAGACATCACCTAATTCATTTTATGGTCTAATATTCCCTACTAATTACTTCCCATTAACCTCTAGTATATTTCACCTTAAAAATATTTTATTATCCCATCCTAGCTCATCCAATTAATCTCTACTAGTTCGTTCTATGTTCCATCATCCCCTCTTGACCGTGTCACATTATATTTTCCTAATTCAATTTTTGTTTCTTTATTCCTTCCTAATCCCATCCCATTAACATTTAATAGTTCACCCTATTTTCCATGATCCCCTCCTAGCCCATCCCACTAATATCTACTAGTCCATCCTATGTTTCATTATGCCCTTCTACTCCCATCTTATTGTATCCTTAATTATTTCACCCTATGTTCCATCATCCCCTATGTTCCACCCTATGTTCCTTCACCCATTCTATGTTATACCATCTTTATCCATGTTTCATCCTATAACTCTTCTATATTATTACTACACACAAGTCAAGTTCCCACTTCATGTACTATAGTCAAACCCTAGACACCTCCTATTTCACCCTATGTTCCATTATTCCCTACTAATCCCATCCCATTAACCTCTAATTTTTCACCCTATATTTTATTATCCCATCCTATCCCATCCCATCAATCTATACTAGTCCATCCTATTTTCCATTAACCCCTTATATTCCCATCCCATTACCCTCTCTTATTTCACCATATGTTCCATTATACCCTCTTGGTCTTGTCCCATTATCTTCCCCTAGTTCACTCTATGTTCCTTTATTTCCTCCTAATCCCATCCCATTAACCTCTAATAGTTCACGCTATATTTTGTTACCCCATCCTATCCCATCCCATTAATCTATTTTAGTCCATCCTATGTTCCAATAACCCCTTCTATTCCTATCCCATTACCCTCCCTTATTTCACCATATGATCCATTATCCCCTCTTGGTCTTGTCACGTTATCTTCCCCTAATTCACCCTATGTTCCTTTATTCCCTACTAATCCCATCCCATTAACCTCTAATAGTTCACCCTACATTATGTAATCCACTCTTGGACCATCCCACTAATTTCTATGTTCCATGATCGCATTCGACTCCCATCCCATTGTACCCTCTATTATTTCACCATATGTTCCATTATCCCCTCTTGGTCTTGTCTCTTTATCCCTTCTATGCTATAGCACCTCCATCCAAATTTTATCTTATACACGTGTACCATTACAAGAAATCTTTCCTTCCACTCATTATTGACCAAAGTTGTCTTCTCCATTACTATTGCCAACCAACTTCATGTGTTATAGTAAAAACCTAGATGTGTCATAATTCATTATATGTTCCATTATCCCTTTGAAAGTTGCTAGTAACATAGTAATTCTCACTTCGTTCATGTGAACTTCATTGTGGCATTATCAGTATGTTGACAAATTTCCCTCATTAACATTACTTCATGAACATATGCAATTTGAATCTCAATGAGCACTTAACTTGGGCATTTGGAAGAGTTTGGACTATCCTTGTGGACTTAGTACTTTCACAATTCTATGAACTATAAGCACTATACTATAGTCTCAACTGAGGCCAACCATTTACTCTGTCATGCAAGGTCATTGCCACCAATAGGGATTGTATTGTTCCATAGACTGTCATCACTTCCCAAAGTTTTCTTAACATTTTGTTTCAATTTCTTTCAACTGTCATTGACCTTTACCTTGTATTGAATTTTATTATCAGTATCACCATTATTGACTAGCTTCCTTCAAAAATTGCTGCACTCATGATGCATGAATGTTTTTCACTTTATCTATGAAGTTGTTGCACTTTTACATTTTAATTCCTGCTCATTTATGACAACCATATTGTTGCTCCTTTCATTTTCATTTGCTACTCATTTATGACAGTTATAAAGGGACTACCTGAACTTCTTTATATGACTTCTAGATATGTTGTTTCATTTTTAGTTGTTGACATTATACAACCTTGGTGAGGTTGGTGACATGATGGACCATGGATTTGCTGCAGCAATAGGTAGTTATGATCCTTTGAGAGAGGTATGCAATAGATTAGTCCATTTGACATTATATTTTCTCTTTTATGGTTTATTATATAAAATTTTCATCATACTTATATGTAGTTTAATTTCTATCTTGATGGTTGCTACAAGTGGTTGTCACTCCAGATCATGGACATGGTAATGTTGTAAATGTGCATGATGACTATTTGTGTGCAGTAAGTGACTATATTTTGTTATATGTCATTCCATAATTCAATTTCTATGTATTAACATGTATAATTTTTATTGTATTAGTTTCAGCTCTAGAGGAGTCTAGAGAGGAGGTCTCATGAGAGTGTTTGAAACACAAGAGAACCAATAGGAATACCATCCAACCGAATTTCGAAGGAAGCCTAGGATCTCTTTTTTTCCCCTAGAGGGAAATGACTATGTATTAGGGTTTTTTGTTGTATGCCTATGTGGCATTTTGGAACATATGTTTTGTGCTATCGATATATATATGTGACATTTTATGCCCATATGGCTCTTTTGTAGTAAGCCTGTATGGATTTTTTGATATATTGTATATACTTTTATCAATATATATCATTGTATAGCCTTACAACTTTTTGAATAAAGAAAATATTATTTTGTTGTTGACATTCTTGAATGATGTTATCATGCGTATTGTGTAAATTATATGCTTGAATGTTGTAGACATGGGTTTTGTTTACATCTAATGCTTAAATAAATATTGTCGATTGCTCAATAAGCTCCATCTAATGCATATTATGTAAATAAGCTCAATTTCTGGTGGTGTGTATCCTTTGCAATGCTTCAATTACTTATGCTTCACTTATTCACATGTATGCTTCACTTATTCACATGTATACTTCACGTATATTGTGTGTATTCACATTTATGCTTGATGTTTCCAATGTAGAATTCATGTCTCCATGTGTATTCTTCATGATTCATGTGTATACTTCATGTATTTGTGTGTATGCTTCATGCTTCTTTAGTTCTATTGTTGTCTAGTGGAAAGGATTTTAACACCAAAAGGTTTCAAATGAACTCTAAGAGCTCCTTCCCATAAAAAAATATCATAGAAAAATGCATTTATTTTAATTCATGGTTGAGGTTAGCATGCAACAACTAATGGTTTTGATTTTAAAGATTAGCAATCATCACATTCATATCTATAGAATTAGTGGATGTTTCAAACCTCATAGGCATATATATACCTCTATAAACTTGTATGAACGTGCATCAAAACACATGATAGTTGTTGATCCAACCAACAAAAATTATTTGCATCTACTAATATCACAACACTTGACATCTCATTAAATGAAATCATTGCATAGGTTAGTTTTAATGATATTCTTAAGATATTAGATGTGTATGAACAATAGTATAAGTTTGATTTCCAGATGCATCACCCATGTGCAGTTATCACATTTCTCCCATATTCATCATTTAAATAAGTTAAAAAACCTCCTTCCATTTTCTATGCATGAAATAATATGACAAATAATTGAGAAACATGGTCCTATAACTGTCGCCACATCATGTTTTATAACCCTAGGGAACAAAAAACCATACGTCATTGATATTGAATATACGGATCCAATGTTTCACTGGTAGGCTGAGTTTTGCATCTTAGCAAGGGTGCACTATTCAGTGACAACAACTGTAGTTCAAACTCTTAAGAGATTCAATTGATTGAACATAGCTCAGAGTGATTCGGTGTGTTTGGGTGCAAAAGAGGACCATCCCTAGCGTAAACATACCAATCCAGATGCATTTGAATAGTTCATTTGGTCACATGAAATGCAAAAAAAAAGTTGCACCATTTTGTAACTTTACACTACTTGCATTTGACAAATTTTTCCCTAAGTGAAAAGTTACCACCACGGAAAAATTCCTCCAAGATAGTGAAAAATAAGAGAGGTTATTGTAGAGGGGCCCAACATGATCCCATAGGCGCAAATGAGAAGTTTCTAAGAATCATGGTATTTGAGTAACAACCCATCAAAGATTGAAGCCATTTTGCACTTTGGACTCTTAAAGGATTCTACTGGTTGAATGTAGCTCAAAGCAATTCAGTGTGTTTGGGTGAAAAGAGGACCATTCCTAGCATAAACCTACCCATATAGATGTGTTGGAACAATTTTTTTAGTCACACAAGTTGCAAAACAAAAGTTTCACCACTTTGCAACTTTACACTACTTGCATTTGACAACTTTTTCCCTGAGTGAAAAGTCACCACCACGGGGAAACACCTCTGAGATAGAGAAAAATGAGAGAAATTATTGTAGAGGGGTCCAACGTGATCCCATAGGATTAGATGTGAAGTTCATAAAAATCATGGTATTTGAGTAACAACCCGTCAAAGATTATAGCCATTTTGTATTTTGGACTCTTAAGGGATTCTACCGATTGAACATAGCTTGAAGCAATTCTACGTGTTTGGATGCGTAAACATACCCACCCAGACATGTTGGAACAATTCATTTGGTCACACAAGTTGTAGAATGAAAGTTGCACCACTTTATAACTTTACACTACTTGCATTTGACAACTTTTTCCCCAAGTGAAAAGGCACCACCACATGAAAATGCATCTGAATTAGCAAAAACTGAGAGAGGTTGTTTTAGAGGGACCCAACATGATTCCATAGGCTCAAATGAAAAGTTTCTAAGCATCACGATATATGAGCAACAACCTATTAAAGATTGTAGCCATTTTGCACTTTGGACTCTTAAGGGATTCTGCTGGTTGAACGTAGTTCAGAGTGATTCTTCATGTTTGGGTGTGAAAGACAACCATTCCTAGCATAAATGTACCCATTTTTATGTGTTGAAACAATTTTTTTGGTTCTGTGAGTTGCATAACAAAAGTTGCACCACTTTGAAAATTTACATTGCTTGCATTTGACAACTTTTTCCCCAAGTGAAAAGTTGCCACCATGAGAGAACACCTTCGAGTTAGCAAAAACTAAGGGAGGTTATTATAGAGGGGCACAAATTGATGCCATAGTCTCAAATGAGAAGTTTCTAAGCATTACAATATCTGAGTAACAACCTATCAAAGATTGCAGCCATTTTTCACTTTGAACTCATAAAAGATTCTACTGGTTGAACGTAGATCAAAGCGATACAAAATGTTGGGGTGTGAAAGAGTACCATTCCTATCGTAAACGTACACACCCAAATGAATTGGAATAGTTCATTTGGTCACATGAGTTGCAGAACGAAAGTTGCACCACTTTGTAACTTTACACTAGCATTTGATAACTTTTTTCCCAAGTGAAAATTCGCCACCACAAGAAAATTCCTCTAAATTAGAAAAAAATGAGAGGTTATTTTAGAGGGGCCCAACGTGATCCCATAACCTTAGACAAAAATTTTCTAAGCATCATGATGTCCAAGTAACAACCTGTCAAAGATTGTAACCATTTTGCACTTTAGAATCTTAAAGGATTCTCTTGGTTGA
This sequence comes from Sequoia sempervirens, assembly GCA_007258455.2. Taxonomy (NCBI): domain Eukaryota; kingdom Viridiplantae; phylum Streptophyta; class Pinopsida; order Cupressales; family Cupressaceae; genus Sequoia; species Sequoia sempervirens. Next base: position 151,759 of record VDFB02201500.1, on the reverse strand, counting down.
ACATAGCTCAAAGTTATTTGACATGTTTGGGAGTGAAATAGGACCATACCTAGTGTAAACATACCCACCTAGACATGTAGGAATAGTTCATTAGGTCACACAAGTTGCAGAATGAAAGTTGCACCACTTTGCAACTTTACACTACTTGCATTTGACAACTTTTTCCCCAAATGAAAAGTCACCACCACAAGAAAATGCCTTTGAGATAGTGAAAATAAAGTGAGGTTATTGTATAGGGGCCAAACTTGATCCCATAGACATAGACGAGAATTTTCTAAGCATCACGATATCTGAGTAACATGTTGAAGATTGCAGTCATTTTGCACTTTGGACTCTTAAGAGATTCTACTGGTTGAAAGTAGCTTTGAGTGATTCAACATGTTTGGGTGTGAAAGAGGACCATTCCTAGTGTCAAATTACTCATTTAGATGTGTTGGAACAATTTGTTTGGTCACTAGAGTTGTAGAACGAAAGTTGCACCGTTTTGCAACTTTACACTGCTTGCATTTGAAAACTTTTTCCCCAAGTGAAAAGTCACCACCACAAGAAAATGACTTTGAGACAGTGAAAATAAAGTGAGGTTATTGTATAGGGGCCCAACTTGATCCCATAGACATAGACGAGAATTTTCTAAGCATCACGGTATCCGAGTAACAACATGTCGAAGATTGCAGTCATTTTGCACTTTGGACTCTTAAGGGATTCTATTAGTTGAAAGTAGCTCCGAGTGATTCAACATGTTTGGGTGTGAAAGAGGACCATGCCTAGTGTCAAATTACTCATTTAGAAGTGTTGGAAAAATTTGTTTGGTCACTAGAGTTGTATAACGAAAGTTGCACTGTTTTGCAACTTTACATTGCTTACATTTGACAACTTTTTTCTCAAGTGAAAAGTCATCACCATGGGAAAATGCATCCAAGTTAGTAAAAATTGAGACAGTTTATTATAGAGGGGCCCAACATGATCCCATAGGATTAGACAAGAAGTTTCTAAGTGTCACAGTATCTGAGTAACAACCTGTCGAAGATTGCAACCATTTTGCACTTTGGACTCATAAGGGATTCTGTCAGTTGAATATAGCTCGGAGTGATTCAATATGTTTAGGTACAAAAGAGGACCATTCCTAGTGTAAACATACCCACTCAGATGTGTTGGAACATTTGTTTGATCACCTGAGTTGCAAAAAAAAGTTGTACCATTTTGTAACTTTACACTACTTGCATTTGACCACTTTTTCCCCAAATGAAAAGTCTCCACCATAGGAAAATGACTCCATGTTAGAGAAAATTGAAAGAAGTTACTATAGAGGGGCCCAACAAGATCTCATGGCATCAGATGAGAAGTTTCTAAACATCACAGTTTCCAAGTAACAACCTGTCAAAGATTGCAGTCATTTTGCACTTTGGACTCTTAAGGGATTCTGTTAGTTGAACATAGCTTGGAGTGATTCGATGTGTTTGGGTGTGAAAGAGGACCATGCCTAGTGTAAATGTGTCCACCTAGACATGTTGGAATAGTTTGTTCTATCACGCAAGTTGCATAATGAAATTTGTGCCACTTTGCAACTTTACACTACTTGCATTTGACAACTTTTTCCCCAAGTGAAAAGTCGCCACCATAGAAAAATGCCTCAGAAATAATAAAAAATGAGAGAGATTATTCTAGAGGGGCCCAAATTGATCTCATAGGCATAAACAATAATTTTCTAAGTATCATGGTATTTGAGTAACAACTTGTCGAAGATTGCAACCATTTTGCACTTTGGACTCTTAAGAGATTTTTCCAATTGAACGTAGCTCAGAGCGATTCGGTGTGTTTGGGTGTGAAAAAGGACCATGAATAGCATAAAAATACCCATCCAAACATGTTGGAATAATTTTTTTTGTCACACGAGTTGTAGAATGAAAGTTGTACCACTTTGTAACTTTACACTACTTGCATTTGACAACTTTTTCCCTAAGTGAAAAGTTGCTACCATAGGAAAATGCCTCCGAGATAGAAAAAATTGAGAGTTTATTGTAGAGGTTCCCAATATGATTCCATAGCCTTATATGAGAAGTTTCTAAGAATCATAGTTTCCAAGTAACAACCTATCAAAGAATTGCAGCCATTTTGCACTTTAGACTCTTAAGGGATTTTGTTGGTTGAACGTAGCTCGGAGTGATTTGGCATGTTTGGGTGAAAAATAGGACCATGCCTAGCTTAAATTTACCCTCTTGGATGTGTTGGAACAATTCATTTGGTCATCTGAGTTGCATAATGAAAGTTGTGCCACTTTGAAATTTTACACTACTTGCATTTGACAACTTTTTATCCAAGTGAAAAGTTGCCACTATGAGAAAATGCCTATGAGATAGTGAAAAATGAGAGAGGTTATTATAGAGGGGGCCAACTCAATTCCATAGGTATAAATGAGAAGTTTCTAAGCATCAGGGTATCTGAGTAATAGCTCATCAAAGATTGCAACCATTTTTCACTTTGGACTCATAAGAGATTTTACCAGTTGAACATAGCTCGAAGTGATTTGATGAGTTTGGCTGCGAAAGAGGACCATTCCTAGTGTAAACATACCCATCCAAACATATTGGAATAATTTGTTTGGTTACACGAGTTGTAGAACAAAAGTTACACCACTTTGCAACTTTACACTACTTGCATTTGAAAAAAAAAATTTAAAGTGAAAATTCGCCACCACAGGAAAATGCCTCTGAGATAGTGAAAACCAAGAGAGTTTATTGTAGAGGGGACCAACATGATCCCATAGGCTTAGATGAAAAGTTTCTAAGCTTCACGGTATCTGAGTAACAACCCATCAAAGATTGCAGTCATTTTGCACTTTGGACTCTTAAGGGATTCTACTGGTTGAACGTAGGTCAGAGTGATTTGACATGTTTGGGTGAAAAATATGACCATTTCTAATGTAAACGTACCCACTTGGATGAGTTGGAATAGTTCGTTTGGTCATGCGAGTTGTAGAATGAAAGTTGCACTAGTTTGCAACTTTATACTACTTGCATTTGACAACTTTTTCCCCAAGTAAAATGTCTTCAGTACGGGAAAACACCTCCGAGTTAGCAAAAAATGTAAGAGGTTATTGTAGAGGGGTCCCAACACAATCCCATAGATTCAAAGGAGAAGTTTTTAAGCATCACTGATCCCGAAAGTAATAACTGAAAATTGTAGTCGCTGCACTTTGGACTCATAAGGGATTCTATTGGTCAACGTAGCTTGAGCAATTATGGGCATACCTCAGCAGCAATGTGTTAAGTTTTCACACGAGTTGCAAAACAAAAGTTGCACCACTTTGCAATTTTACACTACTTGCATTTGATAACTTTTTCCAAGTGAAATGTGCCACCACAGAGAAAATGCCTTTGAGATTGAAAATTGAGAGAGGTTATTGTAGGCCCAATGAATACCATAGGCTCAGACAAGAAGTTTCTACATCATGTTTCCAAGTAACAACCCACAAAGATTGCATCCATTTTGCATTTTGGACTCTTAAGAGATTTCTTCCGATTGAACATAGCTCAGAGCCATTCAACATGTTTCTGCAGGAAAGAGGACCTTCCTAGCTTAAAAATACCCACTCAATATGTTGGAATAGTTTGTTTGGTCACACGAATTAGTAGAATAAAGTTGCACTACTTTGCAACTTTACACTACTTTGATTTGATAACTTTTTCGCCAAGTGAAAAGTCACCACCACAGGAAAACGCCTCCGAGTTAGCAAAAAATAAGAGAGGTTATTGTATAGGGTCCCAACATAATCCCATGGCATAAGATGAAAAGTTTCTAAGCATCACGGTGTCTGAGTAACAACTCGTCAAAGATTGCAGCCATTTTGCACTTTGGACTCTTAAGAGATTTTGTTGGATGAATGTAGCTCTAAGCAATTTGGCATGTTTAGGTGCAAAAGAGGAAAATTCCTATCATAAACATACCCACTTAGACACATTGGGACAATTTTTTTGGTCACGTGACTTATAGAATGAAAGTTGCACCTTTTTACAACTTTACACTACTTGCATTGACAACTTTTTCCCCAAGTGAAAAGTCACCACCATGGGAAAACGCCTCCAAGTTAGTAAAATATGAGAGAGGTTATTGTAAAGGCGCCCAACACAACCCCATAGGCTCAGACGAGAAGTTTCTAAGCATCATGGTATCTAAGTAATAGCCCATCAAAGATTACAATCATTTTGCACTTTGGACTCTTAAGGGATTCTATTGGTTGAACGTAGCTCAAAGCGAAAACCAGTGCCTCACCTAAATAAGCTAAAAATTAATAAAAATTATTTATTACCACACATGTAAATCCTTGGAAAATTTAGAAATCTCCTTGCTTCAAATGAATTTTCTTGGAAACATTCACTTGGAAGTCCTTTCCATTGACCTTTTGACTCTAATTGCAAAAACACACACTTTTAATGACTACTAGTTTTGCATCACTTAAATTTGTTGTTTCAACTTCACTTTAACAAACACATTTTTTTGGAGAGCAATAAAATGTCATGTTAGTTGTAAGATAGTGCTAATAAGAAAGAGGGGACACTCTACAAAGAAAGGATATTCATGCCATTAGAAAATTTGTAGGGACAATAGGGTGTAAATGTCACTATGCATGGAGGTCAAGACCATAATGTGAGGTAAATGAAAATAAATAGATAACCACCATAAAATATGCAAAGGATCATCAAATTATACATAGAGGAAAAGACAATGCTCAGAGAGAAACCATCAAGTATTTAAGACAAAATTCTTTTATTTTATGAAAAAAGCATTTAAAAAGCATTTTGATTATTTTATGGGGCTTATTTTCATTATATTCACGTGCATGAGTGAAAAGGGATTAAGTTTATCTTTGATTTTTGAGTTTGGATCAGTAATAGTGCATCATTTATGCATTGCATCAATAAACCATAATGCTAATTTGTGCCTTGGAATTTTGTATCATGGAATTTTGAGTCCAAAAAGGGTTGAGAATCATCATGATATGTTTTTAATAACCTGATACAACCCAAGGTATGTTCTCATGTTGTTCCATCCTATGTTTGTGCTATTGGCCATGTGACTATGTTGCCAAAGTTGAAAACAACACCAAATTCCAAGTGACTATTTGGAGAGATTGGTTGGTTGAAGAATGTTTGGGAGTTGTCAAAGGTGTTGGAGGGTATTGAAATGTTTCTTCCCCCACTGTTCAAATTGTTTTTCCCTTGTTGGTGTGTTTTTCCTTCCTTGGATGCCCACTAGGCTACGTTGTCAATGGTGGCAAGGTGTACTAGGATGTCTTGTGCATTGCTTTTCAATGAACCCTTGAAGGGTGACTAATATTATGTAAAGAGACAAATCATGATGAGAGTGACTCTAAAACTCATCCAAGATTACAGTAGATCTTGGAAAGCCAAACACAAAAAACCTAAGAGTAGATAAGCTTGACAATGATGGATTCCCTTTTATTGGTTTAGACTTATATATAGTGGGGACATATTAATTGGAAAGGTGAGTTCACAGCCTTCTGATGAAAACTTTAGCCTGAAGTTCAAGCATATTAAACAAGGAAGGGTTAATCAAGTTTTAATGTAAAATAATGATGATGGAAGGAGTTCTACGATTTATAAAAGAGCAAGAAAATATTCCTTTATACAATAGAAGGAATTGTTTTATATTTTGTCATAAATCCACATGCTTTTCCTTCAAGAAAACTTTAAATGTAAACCATAAACCATTACAACTAACTTTAAATGTAATATGTGTTAGAACTGTAAAAATTTGATGTTTTTACATATTGATTTTATTCATAAAATTCCTAATTGGTCTTGTCGTGTGCATATTTCACCTATATTTTTCCCATATGGTCCCATTGTTTCCATCAAGTCTTGCATAATCCACATCTGGGTTCATATCGGCATGAAGAAACCAGGCTCTCCCCGATCTATTTGTGTTTTCTACTGATAAACATCTGTGTTGCCTATCGGAAAGACGTTTCTACTATCACAGCGATCGGGATCCATCTCCAGGCACCTATTGGCATGATATTCACATTGTTTCGGTGATAGAAAAAGGATCATATCGGCATAGGTTATACCGTCGGTATGATGTCTTAGCGAACTCATTATGTCTCGCCGACTGGCTTGAATAAGGATATATCAGCATGAGTTGCAGCGTCGATATAATGTCATGGCAAACTCTTGTGGTCTCACCAAACAACATGCGAGGGATTCATTTCGGCCAAACTTGTTGTGTTCATAGTGATTTCATAGCGAAATCTCATTGTCACACCAACCGGAAACTAGAAGAACATTTCAGAGAGGACTCATGTGCAATGAGGAAAGTTTTGGCGAAGTCTTTTTGTCTTGTCGACCGACAACATAAAGGTATACATCTCGGTTAGAGTTTGGGTTTTTGGCATGAGGTCTCAGCGAGTGACCTCTGGTCTCGCTGATGGAAGGCACATGGGCTATGTCGGTATAAGAATTGCCTTGTCTCAGTGACACACAAGATGGTGGGTGACTTTCGGTATAACAAAGTATTATTTATGTGATGTCTCCCCAATAGTTGAAGGTTACAGTGACATACAAGAGGCAGAGAGGCTTTTGGGGAAACGTAATGAAATCTATATGTGGTTTTCCCGATAATATAAAGTCACGACGAAAGCGAATAAGAACATGGGGCAACTGATAGCGATATATTTTCCTTCGGCATACTTACGGGGCTATCTCAGTGACTGTTCCATTGGCGATTAACAAAAATTCAAGCACTATGGCTGACATGTGAATTTCTAAAATACCGTTGTAGGCCACCATGAAATTTTCCCAAATACTACAGTTGGCCAACATGAATTTGAAGCGATATGTTTCCTGATACTGGTGTATAAATATGCACTCCTGATTGTAATTAAAAGATCAGATCTTAGAATAGATACGGTAGATTAGGAATGGATAGTAGAATAAATTCCTCATTCCAGAGACTATGTTGCATATTTTCAAATGGCATTTCAATGAAATTCCACCGTGTGGTAGTTTATTTCGGTGTCAATTGTCTTTGATTTATTGAAAAGTATTGTTAAGCTATCTCCAAGTTGATTCTTTCTGGTTGTTTAAATTGATATAACAAGCTTATTTTTAGTTTATCAGTGCACATTTGTTGTATCTGTGTGGTTAATTAACTAGTTCTCTCAAGAAGAGATTAAATCCTTTTAGTTGATCACAGTAATTAGGGAGATTCATCTAGATTATTAAAGTAGAGCTTAGTAGTCATAATCTTGCATGTTTATATAAGTTATAAACAGATCATATGCCGACAATTTGAGTTTCTACCAAAATAAGTTACCCACTTCTATTTTATTTGATTCCACATACCCAATAATGCATTGGTCTCTCTATTTCATCATTTGGATTCATTCAGTTTCTTTACATATGTCAATTGAGCATTTTAGGATTTAGATTAAGAAGATTGCTATTGCTATTTGTATCAAGTTTGAATTCATTTGTTCACTTCCATCTGCCATTGTGGACAAATCATTGCAAGAAGGATAATCATAAGTCAAACCTGCTTCTTTTAGAAAGGTACACCCGCCTAGGTTTAGCAGCACTTGAAGAGTAGAAGGTTGAGTTCTCTTGACCTTGTCTGTTACCCTAAAGCGTATCAAGAGATTGGCAGCCTCTTGAGGCATTTTTCCTGTGTTTTTGAGAGCTAACAATTTGGCAACTCTGCTGGGGACAAACATCAAAAAATTCAGTTGAAGACCATCATATAGAGTCAGTGAAGGAAGAGTTGTAATTTGAGAAGTTTCAGAAAAGGTGATTCTGTTGGGGAAAAGATCATAAAGAATTATTTTCCTACTTTTGGAAAAGTAGGTGGCGACTCTGAAAAGACTTGATGAAGAATGGAATTTGTGTATGGAACGAATGAGTACACAAATGCAGGAAGACATTGGATTCCTCAAATTCTTGATAGTATAATTGGAAATTTTCACAATGGAGGCAATGCATATCATGCACAACAGAGTACATACTCACCACAACTGCCTCATGGTCAGCAGTATGTGCCACATCATCATACACAACACTATAGTCTAATGTACCAATATCAGTATCCACCTAGCACCCCCCATCACTAGCATACAACAATGATCAGACAGTTTGATTTGTCAAGGATTCAATTATCCCCTTATCTAATGGATGGCAGTTGGAGAGGTCTTGTTCCAAAGTTTACAGGGAGTGATGTAATCATTGCTGAAGAGAATTTAAGAAGTTTCAATGCTTTCATCCAAGATTTGGATGTGCCAAATGAAGATTTACGCATGAGGCTATTCATGATATCACTTATTGAAGATGCTAGGGATTGGTTCAATAGCCTACCAGCGGCTTCTATTAACTCTCTCCAAGGATTTCAAGGTCAATTCCTTGAGCAATATGGGCATCTAGGTGCATCAGATGCTGCTCTTCATGAATTAATACAGATTCAGAAAGATCAAAATGATACAGTTTATGACTTTAATCGAAGGTTCAATAAGTTGCAGAATAAAATACCTCCTGGATCAAAGTTGCCAGACTTTGTAGCACTGAATGTTTATTTGGATGCATTTGATCCTAAAACAGGGTATTAATTGAGAAATAGATTCCCAAGAGATTTGGTTGAAGCACAAAAGATAGCATTGACAATTGAAAATAATAGGAAGGTTGCTGGGATAGTCAGTAAAAGAGACAATCCTAAGGTTCCTCAGCAAAGCAACAATTATCAGTACAGACAGGAGAATACTTACAGAAATGAGAGGCCGAGGTTGCATGACATGCCTTATAATATAGACTGGAAGGAAGAAAAACCTATAACAGCTAGGCGTGGAAACAAGGAGACTCCTGATCCATTGACAAAGAGGGGAACCTATATAGTAAGTAACAATTATTTTTGTGAAGTTTGTGGTATGCCACATTCCCCAGATTATTGTGTTGTAGCCTAGAGAATGCAAGAAGAGGGAATGTTGATGGGAAACAGTGGAGAAGATCATATAGTATATTTGACTTCAAATACTTTTCACCATGTTGAGGAAGATGAAGGTGCAAGGCATCTCTCTTGCACAACAAATTGTGACAGGGAAGGCAGTACATGTGAGGAATCTAGTGAATATTCAGATTCTAATGATGAACCTGAGGATTTTGATCTGCAGTCAAGGGATTCTTCTACCTCTTATGAATATTAGGATGAAGAGGCAATGGGAAATATTGATCCATTTGATAGTAGGTATACAATACCTCTAGCTGTAGTTGAAAGCTATGAAGATACATTTGATGAAGAAGAGGTTTGTACATTTGATAATAGTTTCTAAACTTTTTCAAACCCATTGTATGATGAAGAGTTAAAAGAGGATCAAATGATATTTTGCAAAGGTATGTCCATGAATGAAATTTAGGTATTTTCAAATCCAATTTATTATAAAGAGGAGATAATTTCAAACAAGCAAAATGATGGAATAAATGACTGCGCTGATAATATTTCTGATTTCTCATTCTCTGATGGTCTTGGATTTCTTTTTGATGATGACAAAAGTGAAGAATATAACTGTAGTGATGAAAATTTTGAAATTTTTTCACTCAGTAGTGAGAAAATTTTAGATTTATTAACTCCTAAATACCAGGGATGTGCACATGAAGGTGATCTTGAAGTTTTGTGTCCAGCTTACATTTGTTTTAACAGTGAAAGATCTTTGTGTAAAGATTCTTATGACTCCCTGTGCATTTCTTGGAATGATGGTGAAACCTTTGGTGTTGATCAAAGGTCCGTTTCCATTCAGGATGAGGTATGTGATTTTGAAATTTTTAATTCATGTGAAGAAGATGTTTATTTGCATGCCAAGGATGATAGAATTCCATATTTGATTGGTTCATATATGCTTGATAATGAAGATATGAGTCATATTCCAGTGTTGTATCCAATTGGTAGTGTCAAAGAGGTGCAAAAGGTTTTAGATTTTTTTGTTTCAGACAATGTTGGTCTTACAAAAATTTTTGATTTTGAAAAGAAGCACTTTGATGGTCAATTTTCAATAAAACTAGGAGGGTGTTTCATAATACATAATAGTGAGAAAGATAATGAGGAATTTTGCATTGAATATATTTGCATTTTGTATGTTGAAAATAATAGGGGTTTGTCCCATGATGATGAAGAATTTGAAATACAGGATGGTGTAGGGATTTTGGGCCAAACTGAGCATGATGATTATCAAAAAACTTGCAATGATAGTGATAGGAAAGATTGCATGAGTATCTTCAAGAAGAATCTAATGAGCTCAAGACAAAACTAGGTATCTGACAGGGGAAAGTGTGGTTTGAGTTTCAGATCGTAACAACTCAGAACAGGTGAAGTTGAAACATAGAGGATTTAGGGTTGCCAGTGCATGGACAACTCTTAATGATCCTCTTTAAAATTATTTTCCATGCATAGTAGTTTAGGGTTTTTTTCTCATCTCCATTTTGCAATCATTCCATCATGCTTCATGTCCATTTCCATTCTGCTCACTGGTTCATCATTTTGTGTCTAGTCTGCTCACCCAAAGATCTGGATCGTTGCAATGATCTTACTATCATTCATCCCCAGATGGAGCCACTGTTAGAACTGTAAAAATCTGATGTTTTTACATATTGATTTTACTCATAAAATTCCTGATTGGTCCTGCCGTGTGCATATTTCACCTATATTTTTCCCATATGGTCCCATTGTTTCCATCGAGTCTTGCATAATCCACATCTGGGTTCATATCGACATGAAGAAACCAGGCTCTCCCCGATCTATTTTGCGTTTTCTACTGATAAACGTCTGTGTTGCCTATCGGCAAGATGTTTCTGCTATAACAATGATTAGGATCCGTCTCCAGAAACCTATTAGCATGATACTCACATTGTTTTGGTGACAGAAAAAGGATCATATCGGCATAGGTTATACTGTTGGTATGATGTCTTAGCAAACTCATTATGTCTCACCGACTGAATTGAATGAGGATATATCAGCATGAGGTGCTACGTCGATATAATGTCATGGAAAACTCTTGTGGTCTCACCAAACAACATGCGATGGATTCATTTCGGCCAAACTTGTTGTGTTCAGTGTGATGTCATAGTGAAATCTCATTGTCACACCGACTGACAACTAGAAGAAAATTTTGGAGAGGACTCATGTGCAATGAGGAAAGTCTTGGCGAAGTCTTTTTGTCTTGCCGACAGACAACATAAAGGTATACATCTCGGTTAGAGTTTTGGTTTTTGGCATGAGGTCTCGGCGAGTGACCTCTGGTCTCGCTGATGGAAGGAAAAGGGGCTATGTCAGTATAAGAATTGCCTTGTCTTAACGACACACAAGATGGTGGGTGTTTCGGTATAACAAAGTATTATCAATGTGATGTCTCCCCAACAGTTGAAGGTTACAGTGACATACAAGAGTTAGAGAGGCTTTCGAGGAAACATAACGAAATCTATATGTGGTTTTCTTGATACTATAAAGTCACGGCGAAAGCGATTAAGAACACGGGGTGACTGACAGTGATATATTTTCCTTTGACATACTTACGGGGCTGTCTCAGCGACTGTTCCATTGGTGATTAACAAAAATTCAAGCACTGTGGCTGATATGTGAATTTCTAAAATACCATTGTAGGCCAACATGAAATTTTCCCAAATATTATGGTTGGCCGACATGAATTTGAAGCGATATGTTTCCTGATACTGGTGTATAAATATTCACTTCTGATTGTAATTAAAAGATCAGATCTTAGAATAGATACGGTAGATTAGGAATGGACAGTAGAATAAATTCCTCATTCCAGAGACTATGTTGCATGTTTTCAAATGGCGATTTCAATGAAATTCAACTGGTGTGGTAGTTTATTTCTAGTGTCAATTGTCTGTTGAATTTATTGAAAATTATTATTAAGCTGTCTCCAAGTTGATTCTTTCTAGTTGTTTAAATTGATATAACAAGCTTATTTTTAGTTTATCATTGCATATTTGTTGTATCTGTGTGGTTAATTAACTGGTTCTCTCAAGAAGAGATTAAATCCTTTTAGTTGATCATAGTAATCAGGGAGATTCATCTGGATTATTAAAGTAGAGCTTAGTAGTCATAATCCTACATGTTTATACAAGTTATAAATAGATCATATGCTGACAATTTGAGTTTCTACCAGAATAAGTTGCCCACTTCTGTTTCATTTGACTCTGCATACCCAATAAGGCACTAGTCTCTACATTTCATCATTTGGATTCATTCAGTTTCTTTACATATGTCAATTGAGCATTTTAGGATTTAGATTAAGAAGATTGCTATTGCTGTTTGTATCAAGTTTGAATTCATTTGTTCACTTCCATCTGCCATTGTGGACAAATCATTGCAAGAAGGATAATCATAAGTCAAGCCTGCTTTATTCAGAAAGGTACACCCGCCTAGGTTTAGCAACACCTGAAGAGTAGAAGGTTGAGTTCTCTTGACCTTGTCTATTACCCTAAAGTGTATCAAGAGATTGGCAGCCTCTTGAGGCATTCTGCCTGCATTTTTGAGAGCTAACAATATGCACATTTAATTGAGGCATATATTAAGGAATATACACATTTGCATGTATTAATTTCTCATAATTTTTGTGTTTCAAAAAATACACTAAGTCAATAACAAATATTAGAATAGTGATGGGATAAAATCTTGAAAATCCTCCCATTTCTCAATACTTGTAGCAATACATCAAAGGAAATAATCCTCCCATTTGTAGCCCAGATCATGAAATATATTGTACAAGAAGAAACAAAAGGAGTTATTGCCTAGTTTTTTTTCTCTAATCCACCTCAGGTGGCCTAGTTATTTGCATTCCAAAATGCTTCCAAACATGTGCATCCCTTGCTCCCTTGGAAACAAATGGGTAGTAGCCTCTCTGTGGTTGTGTACTCTCACTCAAATTTGGTCCACAAAAAACCTACAAAATCCTAACAATTCCAGACATGAACTCACATATAAATCATTAAAAGACCAATAACTAAATAATGTCAGACATACACCTTTTGACCAGATCTATTATCACCTTCATGCATGCTATAAGTAGATCGATTGAAGTTCCTACAATGGTGATGTGGCCCATATTTTGTTACTTTCTCATCTCTTAATGATCCTATGTATAAATTTAAAATATATATAACATAATTAACATAAAACATGTAGCATATAAGAATCCAACAAATCTGTAAAATGGAAAAGAAAGAGAAGATTGAAAACCAGAAAATGCACCAGCAACGAATGTTTCTCATACCATTGAACACTTGCACCAACAACTAATTTTTTTCTTTTCTTAAGTTGATAATCTTTAATGAAGCCTTTACCTTTTTTTCTCCTTCACTAGTCTTGCATATCTCTTCACTAAAGCAAACATATAATTGTAAGAGAGAGGGACCAAACCACATTCAAGGCCCCAAGTCATGGAGGTCCAAGAGCAGAAGGCTTCCCTAACTTACCTTAGCTAAAAGTGGTGTTGGGAAATGTGGGACGAGAATGATGAGGACTATCGGGCCCTTTGCTCACTCTGCAGACTTGAGATTCAGAGTGGGGCTAGGAAAGTCTATTTTTTTATTCAACTCTGCACCTTAGAAAAATCTCTACCCAAGGATGGAAGCATAGTTATGGGATGAAAGTGTGGTGCGCTAGCGTCTCTCAAGTGCGCTAACGTCCATACAACCAGAGGACCAAAGAGACAAGGTTAAATACTAGAAAATAGACTAGCAGCCTAGCTAAAAAAATTCAATGGGTCAAAATGAGGCTATGAAATAGACAAGGTATGCATGAATGTGATGAAGAAGATTATACCAATGCTGGGACAATGAGGATGATCTCTCAAAAGACCTCTTTCTCTAACAAGCTCCAAACAGTACGTACACCTGCACACAAGAAAGAGGGAAAATGTTGGGGGGATGTATAGGGGGCTACCTCAATCAGACCCCCATTTTGTTGTTTCGAACTCCATAGAAAACCAAGTTTGCAATGATGGAGAAATAAAGTGATAAAGGAAGAACACTAAAACACTACAAAACAATAAAAGTGCTACTCAACCAAGTAATAGAGGAGAGGAGTGGAAATATTACCACCTCCACAAGGAGTGCTCAAGGCTAATGGGGGAGAAAATGAGAGTACTGAAGCCTCTACTACAATGGTGTTGACCCACACTTTCTCTACTGAATTGATGGAGTGATGTTGCTGCTATGGAGTGCAAAAGTGCTGCTAAAAGTGATTGAGAATGCTAGAAGATTGCTTAAGCTTCTGAAGGCATGCAAAAGGGGAGTGAAAATGCATGAAGGAAGGATGAATTTGTAAGAAAAATGAGTGTAACGGCTAGATTTGGGTCAGCAAGCCGAAGTGGGGCATTACAAACTGTTCAAATAGAAAGTGTAATGCCTCTATAGGCTTCAAATGTGGGAATCTATCAGGGACATTAGTGTGTTGCATAGAAATTTGCATGTCGTGCGGGCATCCATGATAGTTTCACTTCTATCGACATACAAAATAGGTGCCAAGTGGAATGAAGGTAGCGGGCTTATGATGATTTTAGCCTTTGAATTTGGTTTTCTAATGTGAGGAAGGGTGTAAGGGGTGAAAATTCACTCCTATACATTTATCCACCACTTTAGCGAGCATGAATACTGATGAGTGCTTTGGTAAAGTAGATCAAAGTAGTAGTAGGGTTAGAAATGTATACCTAGACCATCAAGGAAGAAAACTCGAGAGCATGGGACAAGCGAAGTACTTCATAGCCCCACATAACTATGAAGATGAAGAATGAAAGTTCCTTACAGACTCGTAAACCTATAAGGAGGAATCCCTCAAGATCTCTCACATGAGGGAAACCCAAAAAGGTGCCTTATAGACCTACAATTCTACAAGGAGGCATCCCCCAAGATGTCTCACATGAGGGAAACCCAAAAAAGTGCCCTATAGACCCGCGGACCTATAGGGGAGCAACCCCCAAGATCTCTTGCACAGAGGAAGCTTAAAGGAAGTACCCTGCAAGCCCATAGACCTACAGGGAGGTATCCCCCAAGATCTCTCACATGGAGGAAATCAAAGGAAGGCAGACTCCGTAGAGTCAAAAGTGGCGACATGTTTACCAACAGATAGAACATGTCAAGAAGCAGCCACATAGGTGAGTAAGTGGATAGTCATGCAAACCATCAACCAGTTGAAAAGTTTTCAAAGGGGTCCCTTGGGAACCCGATGTGAAGAAGGGGTTACACTCAAAGGACATGTTATATGAAAGTATATGTTTTCTTTCTCGAATCAATTTGTCAATAGGGAATCACTTCATCAAGGAATTTGAAAGGAAGAATATTCTCCCACGTGAGGGGAAGATCAAAGCTATTCCCACTTCAGAGGAGGACTTTCAAATTCTTTCAAAAGGATCCCTTGTTCTAAATGATGTCTTCAAAAAAGGAATATTTGTAAGGATCTTCGAAAAATATTCGTTGGCAATGAACACATTTTCCAAAAATCAAAGTGCTAAAGAAGTGGCATTGTCACACATGAAAGGGACAACTCAAGCAAAGAAGAGAGAAAGATAAAGGAAAAGCAAAAGAAAAGAGAAAAACATAAAGGGCATAGGGGTAGCTTGATATTTCAGGGTCAAAACTACTCATGAATATATATAAGTATAATAATAGTATATAAAATGAATTTTCATCAACCCCCTACTATATCAGACCATGTGAGGAATGCATGAGAAGAAAAGTAAAAATAAAAAATTGGGTCAAAATGGAAGGGAAGCCTATAATCCCGCAACGCTTTGCATCATCCCCAATTTGTCAAAAATCAATCACAAACATGGAAGAATGATGATACAAATAGATGAAGGTATATGGCACAAAAACCAAACCTATATCCCAACAACAATAGGGGTAACAAGGGTCATCCAGGCACACAACATGATCACGGGGAAAACACATCACAAACACATATTTAATCTAAAGATAAAGAAGAGGGCCTCCCCTAACACTGATTGACCAAGAGCTCATCTGCTTCCCACTCTAGGTCATTGTAGGTGGAAGGAGGATGAGCTTGTAGTGGTGTGATGTCAAGGGGAGGAGCTTCTAACCCTCTTGCAACAAGAGCTAAGGAAGAAGGCCGCTCAATGTCTTATCCACTTACCTCTTGTGGAGCTAAGGTTAGCAACTTGGTAAAGATCATTGAGAAGGCCAAAACTTCATCCATAGAGAACTTTATCCATAGAGTTAAACATACACTTTATGAGAGTGCCATGCTTATCCTCAATGGATGGAGATGGGTGCTCATAAGATCCACCGCTAGGCTCACTAAGTGATTTGGGAGCAGTGATAAACTCAGGGGAAGTTGGGATTGGTTCCGTCATTAGGATAGAACAAGTTAGCACAGGACCTCCTTGTGGAGAAGGTGGGATCCTCTTACGTTCCCAACTACTGGAGGAACTACCCTCCACCTTTTTCTTTGTTGGGAGATGTGAGCTCCCAAAAAATGAGGCAAGAGGAATAGAGGAAGAGGAGGTAGAGAGAACTGTTGTAGACACCACAAAAATGTTTATCATATCTACGCATTTTGGGAAAGGAAAGAAATCTAGAACAATCATCAACAAAGGTATCTCTACTGAGTAAGCAATGAAAACCTACACCTTTTTAGAGTTAGGCACCCTCATACTCACAGTGGAAGCCTGAAGCAGTGCAGAGATGGTTTGAACGGAAGCAGAGGGGAGGAGAGAGGAGGATGCTACATGAGGCCCTAGAGTAGGGGTAGTCATTCCCTCTTCCTTCCTCTATAAGGTGACCTATTCGGCTAGGAGAGCCTTTCACTGACACTTATGCTTGCATGCAAGGCAGTTTTTGTGACTCTTTGAACTAGAGGCTGGAGGCTATGAAGGAATGGAAGGCTCTTGCTTGGCCATGGGAATGTCCACTACAGTCATTTCCGGTGGAGGAACAATCTTTGGAATGGGAGCAAAAGGAGTAGGTTGAGGTACCACAGGGGGATTCAGCTCAAGAGCCATGACAGCGGGCCTCTTCCCACTTGCTACTTTGGAAGCAGGTGCAGTAGGAGGCCCCTCAAATCAAATTCTCTTTGAGAACCTTTCTTTCTATAGTACAAATAATACCAAGGTCTAGGATACTTATTAGGGAGATCTGATATCCTGATCTTGGTCCTATGCCAAGGTGGAATCATCAAACTCAATGGATAAAGGCTAGGCTTACTCATCCAATACTCTTCCCAAGAAGGGGGATTAGATGAGTCGGCCTAAGGAGGGGAAAGCTTCTCCTTTCCCTTTTGGGAAGAGGAGGCAGCTGGTTGTTGTGCTACAGGATGAGTCAATTTTGGTTGTCCCTTGCCATTGGTCTTATAGTTTATGTAGTTCTTCTAAAGTAGGTCCATTCTTGGAGGAAGCGGACCAACCGGGGTGGGCCAAAAATGGTCTAATGAATATCCCCCATGTGACACCATAGGCTGGTATCCAGTGTCATGCACCACATGCACGACACCTTCATGGGATAATTTTAAAAATTTGTGAATAAAAGAGGCAACTCCATTCATGGAAGCTAGCCAAGGTATGTCTAGCTTCATCCTGAAGAGATCTGACTTCAAGATGACATTGAAAACTGTGTCAATAGCCCTAGGTCCAGCTAGGACATACAAAGTTATTGAGCCATATGGTTTCAACAAAAGACCATCATGCGTGTGGATGGTTGAATTTGTTTCTTCATATTCATTTTTATGTAACAAATTCACTCGAATTGTGGGGTCCACTAAGACTCTAGTCACAATGTTACCATTGAGGCAAGCGGGAATGTAAAGGGGAGAGGGCTTGTTATTCAAGGGTAGATCTTGTGAAGTGAATCTCACACCCAGGGAACTAGGTGTAGGTTGTGTGGTAGAAGTAACCATGACCATGTTAACATAGGCCTCAAGTTGAGTTAGAGAATCAGTGGGATCGACAATCATGTTAATATAATGTGACAGAAATAGGTTTGTGTATATCTGCAGTTCACTATTTTCTTTCGCCACCGATTTGTTTGTGTTTTGTTTGCTTCCATCAAGATGAATAGTATCATCCTCGATGTGGTCTTGTATCTCATGACACAGGCACATACAATGTTTGGTATCATTTCTATTACCTCGATGGTACTGACAATAGGTACTTTCATTGTACCAATTAGGATAAGGTTCCTTAATAGGCTTAGGGTTTGGCAAGGTTACAATCTTATCCTTCAACAAATTTAGCAAGATGGAAGAATAAGATTTTGATAACTTCATGAACATTCGGTTATGTCTGAGGTCGTTGTCATCTACATCAGCTACTACATTCGCAATAGGTTTTCCTTTCCCACAAATTGATACAATGGACTTTCCTTCAAAATGGGAGTGTGAGGATGGTCCCCCGAATTGAGTAACCATCTATTGATACTCTCATAAGGTTGCACAAAAATGCGGGAGACAAGGGTATTTCATGAGGGTGAAATTCTCTTGCCAAGGCCTCTGTAAGTTCCCTATGAATACCTTCTACATGTCAAAATTGGGTAGCGAATATGAGATCTATGAAAAGAGTGCTTGATATTGTGCTATAAAATCAGTGATATTTTTATTGTCACCTTGCTTACATCGGATGAGATCCGAAAAGGTCATCTTTGGTCTGATGTTAGCTTGAAATTGTCAAAGGAATTGATTTACAACTTGGTGAAATGAGAAAATGGAATTGGCAGGTAAGGAGAAGTACCATTCTAGTGTTGTATCCTTGAGTGATCAAGGAAACAGTTTCGCCATCAATGCATCATGATAGAAGAAGTTAGTACACAGGGTGTTAAAGGAATAAAAATGCATTTGTGGGTCCCCTTTGCCACCATTAATTTTTAAATTTAGGGATCTCCATTCCTTGAGGGAAGGGAGTGTTCAAAATTGAAACTGACACCGAGCTATGTCGGAAGAAGGGTTGGGCAGAGGCCTCAGAAAGACTCACCAATTGGCTCTACATCTTACCTATATTCTGAAGGAGAGTGTTCATAATAGGGTCATTAGAAAATATAGGGCTAGAGGATCCTCCTCCAGAGCCACCACCAAAACCACCATTAGAACCAATGGTGTGACCACTACTAGTACCACCGGTGTGGCCACCGCCGGTACCACTATCAAAGCCACTACCACCAGTATGGCCTCCGTTAGAGCCACCTCCACTTCTAAAGCCAACAACATGACCTGCACTAGAACCACTTCTTCCAGCACCACCTCCACTGTTGAATCCACGGCCACTACCAAAGCCTCCACCACTCATCCCACCAAAACCTCCACTACTAGAGGTGACATGAGGGGTGTAGCTAAAGCCCAAGGGGACCTTGTTTACTTTGATAGTTTTGGGTTTCTCAGAGGTAGAGGGAATGTTGATTGAGGGAAAAAAATCAACCATGTGTATCGAGGTAGCGAGCATCGAAACTCCTAGTTGTCCTTCATGACCTCAAAAAGAGGCTCCTTGTATAAAGTGAGGATTATTTGAAGGAGCACATGCTTCTATTAGATTAGTAAGACTAGCCTGGAGTTCTAAGCCCATTCAATCTTTTATGATCATATATTTTAATTTGTTAATGACTCGAGTGGCCCTAGCTATCTTCAAGTTTCTTTCCAAATGATCTCCTAGGTCACCCAGTCCTTTCCTAAGGGAAGAGATATATTCTAAAGGAATTTGAACAGATTCACACTCATCTATTGATGATGGTGTGGGAGATGCAGGATGAGTGGGGACGAGGTTAGTCTCGTTAGAGAATCCTAACTTTCCCCTTGACAACTGCTCTTGTGTACCCAAACTGAGGGTGGGACCTGGAAGTTGTGGATTGGGTTGTAATGCTCATACAACACTCAGGAATACAACAATCATGAAGTATAAGGGAAAATTCTCAACACTAACAGATGAATAGACCTTAGTTCACATTGGGTTCACCAAAAATGTAAGAGAGGGGGACCAACCACATTCAAGGCCCCAAGTCATAGAGGGCCAAGAGTGGAAGGATGCTCTAATTTACCTTAGCTAAAAGAGGTGTTGGGAAATGCGAGATGAGAATGATGAAGACTATGGTGCCCTTTGCTCACTCTACAGACTTGAGATTCAGAGTGGGGCTAGGTGATTCAATTTTCTTATTCAACTCTGCTCCTCAAAAATCTCTTTGCTCAAGGACGAAAGCACAGTTTCAGGATGACAGCCCAGTGCATTGGCATCTCTTAGGTGCACTAGCTTCCATACAACTATAGGACCAAAGAGACAAGGTTAAATACTAGAAAAAGAACTAGCGACCTAGCTAAACGCTTTCAAGGGGTCAAAATGAGGCTATGAAATAGACAAGGTATGCACGAATGTGATGAAGAATATTATACCAATGTTAGGGAAACAAGGATGATCTCGTAAAAGACCTCTTTTGCCTGCAAGCTCCAAAAAGTATGTACACCTACACACAAGAAAGAGGGAAAATGTTGGGGGGATGTATAGGGCTTGCCTCAGTCAGACCCCTATTTTTATGTTTCCACCTCCACGAACAACCAAGTTTACAATGATGGAGAAATAAAGTGATAAAGGAAGAACACTAAAACACTACAAAATAATAAAAGTGCTACTCAACCAAGTAATAGAGGATAGGAGTGGAAAGCTTACCACCTCCACCAAGAGTGCTCAAGGCTAATTAGGGAGAAAATGATACCCAAACCTCTGCTGCAATGGTGTTGTCCCACTCTTGCTCTACTTAATTGATGGAGTGATGTTGTTGTTGCTATGGAGTGCAAAAGTGCTGCTAAAAGTGCTTGAGAATGCTAGAAGTGACTACTAGAAGATTGCTTAAGCTTCTGAAAGGATGCAAAAGGGGAGTGAAAATGCATGAAGGGTGAATTTGTAAGAAAAATGAGTGTAATGGCTAGATTCGGATTGGTGGGTTGAAGTGGAGCATTACAAACTGTTCAAAAGAGAAAGTGTAATGTCTCTGTAGGCTTCAAACGTGGGAATCTACCAGGGATGTTAGCATTCCACACAAACATCTGCAAGCTGCATGGGAATCCATGGTAGTTTCACTTCTACCAACATACAAAATAGGTGCTAAGTGGAATGAAGGAAGTGGGATTATGTGTATTTGAGCCTTCGAATTCAATTTTCTAAAGTGAGGAAGGGTGTAAGGGAAATTTGTGTAAGGGGTGCAAATTCACTCGTATACAATAATTAATAAGTGGGTTAAAGGATAGTCACAAATACATCAATGAAAGTCCTAAATTCATATGAAATAAAACACCAATAGAGAATACCAACTTAAAGGTAGTCAATAGAGAGTAGCATATAATTATCATTTTGCAAATTAACAATAATGCATATTTGCAAACCCTTCTACAATCAAACTTAAACGCTTGAAAGAAAGTAGTGATCAATAGCATGAAGTTTTACAAATTCAATGTGCATACTTACAAATCAATCTAGGGAACCATCTAGGTTAGCTCTACTCTTTATTGTGTCAAGTATTTCCTCATGGTCAGACTCATGCACTTTCCACAAATTCTTGTTTATAGGTCTTCCCTTATATTTGATCAAATGAATGTTGGTTGCGATGACAAGGTTCGAGTAGTGAAGAATCTTTTGATGTGTGTTGAAGTCCTCAAACAACCAAACTACAAAATTCTTAACTAGGTACCTTCTAAGACATGTTCTAGTAACAACCATTGAACTTTTAGGATATTTTATGTTTTCTCCATCTATAATTGCGGCCTCCAATTTCTTTTTGGCCTTGATATAATGAAACAGGTAATAATTTGTACCCTCTTCATTGTCTTCATCTGCAATCACTGTATAAACATGACCTACATTGATATGTTCATCTTGTTAGATGTATTTAATGAACATAAAAATAAAACAACAAAGTAAGATATATTACCTAGTTCTAGTAGGTCTGATACATGATCAAAGTCAATGAATGATTGCATCTTTATGATTTGTAGAGTTGTCAAGAGCTAATAAGTGTCAAGTGGCGTTAGACTTCTTATAGACCATTCATCAACGCACTCTTTTGACTCACAATCATTCCATAGTTGAAGTGTACATGCAGAACAAAAGCATGCCATCTTTTATGTATGGATAGTCCATGTACCTACATCGGAGCTTCTAAAAGAGTGTAGCTCACTCGATCCTGTTAGTGTACAACAATCCTCATATTTCACAATGTTAATATCATCTATTAAATGAAAAAATATATGAACTAAATAATTACCTTCACTACCTAGACCCACTGCATGATTGCACCACTTGACAATTGATCTTGCATCTGTCAACTTTACACTATCTTTGTACTTTAACTCTTCTCATTCTAAGGATCTCTTGATACATGCACTTGCTCCATCATGCTCCCCATTTCCATGCTCGACCTCTGAGAAGTTCCACATATGGGAAACACCACTGATCCTATGCATCCTACTCAACTAGTAAAACATTCTAGATTTCTTGAATTGTGATGTACAATTATCTAACCATATGATATGTTGACTGAATGATATACCTCTACTGGCCAGATAAACGTAGAACATTTGAAAGAAACATTACACAAATTCTATAGAATGTGTACAATCATCACTAATGTAAAAGTGATACTACCTCAATACTTTCATGTTATCCTTTGTGCTATCATTTGCATGAACAAATGCTATATGCACAAATATAGAAACCTGGATGGAGTTGTAGTATTGTGATTGCACCTCATCCTATGGATGTAGTGTGTAGTTCTTTGTGAAGTTGACAACTGAAATGATGCTATGAAGTGAAAACATGTCCTTGCATAACTTGAACTGTGAGTCCAAACATCAAGCTCTATGTGTATGCCTTGCATACTCATAGACTACCCGATCATAGAAAATTCCCATAAACTGATACACTAGAATCTTATCACTGACCAATTCACACGTATTTGCTTCTTTCCCATATTTTAGACTGTAGGCTATTGTCTTGTATTTTCTAAATTCTACAATTTCATTTCCAATTTTGTATGTACTATCCATGTGTTGGAAAATTGGAAAATGTTGCATGCAACCACAATAATCACATGTTCCATCCAAACATGAATTCTTGTAAAATATTTGACCATCCACTCTTTCACATAAAATGGAAGATAAGAATTCCCTTGAGGATTTAGGTGGAGGCCTTATGTTACATTCCCACAAAACATTATTAGTATGCATATCTACACATATACGTTGATAAAAATCATAATGGTTAGAAAACTCAATATGTACTCTATAACAAAAAGTAGTGCATGTGCGATTTATTTTGACATAAAAAGGCTTTAGCATTTCAAAATACCTTTGACATATTTTAATTTGAGGAAACCTATGTACAAAATCAACAAAAAATTACGTTTGAGTGGTATCCAAATAATGCTTTGGATGTGGCTCATGGATTTGACTTCCAATTCTTCTTCTTACAACATCTCTTTGATTGGGAGACGTCCTTGTGTTATCCTTCCAAATATCTTGTATTATAGATCTCAAGGCTTGAGGAATTTCTTTATCTTTCCATGGTACTCTACCCACGAATGCCCATAAATTATTGCTATTTGGATCCTCCACTCTTTCACACCTTCCTTTGGCTCTCATTAGAGATGATCTACTTATTTTCAAACACTTACTTGTCTTTGTAAGGTTCACGTTGTTCCTTGTTTGACTTCTTAACAGTGTTGTTGTCATCACACATCATGTGGCACAACTATCCTTCATGTGTGAGGTAGAACCCACACTCTCGTATGCACTCATCAAATTCTTTACAATGAAATTTTCACTTGAGTCATTCAAAACTCTTAGCCCAAGAGCCTTCATGGTAAGCCTAAATTTGAGTTGCCTCATCATTTCAAAAACTAGTTGACATTTTCCACCCTCACTTAGCTTCTCAAAAAATAAACTCCATATCCTCTGTGCATATCTTTGACATGTACATCTTGGAATCTTATTAGGAATCCATTTCAAAACATTGGAATCAATATCAATAAAAAAATTAGGTTTTCTATGCAAAACTCTAGGAGGATTTCTCAAATGTAAAGTTGTATCAATGTTAGGAATGTCAACAACATCGGGGATAGATTGAGTACCTTCAATCGAAGGTTCAATTGATGACAAACCTTGAGATTGACATGTAAATGATGTTGTACCTCCAACTTGAGATGTAGTATGTGGAGTGCCTTCAAATAGAGATGTTTTTGCTGATGTACTTTCAAAACCAAATGTTGTTGATGGTGTGTCTTCAATTGGAGATGTGTTTTTCGATGTCCTTGGAAAACCACATGTTGTTACTGGTGTGTCTTCAACTGGAGATGTGAATGTTGTTGTACTTTGAGCAGGATATCTTGTAGATGGTTTTCATTGAACTTCACCTATGGTTAATGATGTGACCCCGAATTTGGGATCCACTTGTATCCTTCCACTAATTTTGTTCATTCGTGCCCTTTGTGCTCCAAATTGGACATCTCTCTTAGATTGCACAATAATTTCTTGTTGTATGGGCTGCAATTCCTTTGCTTCATGAGCTTGCATTTTTTATTCTCTTCTCCTTGCATTTTTAACTTCACGTTCTTCCGATTTTAGAGGATTTGGTTGTTTCCTTGGCATGACGTTGAATGCTACATGTTCAAGAACAAACATAGAAAAAAATTAAGTAATGAATTTTATGAAACATATTGATATCGCTGATTACATTACATTTTATGAAACACACCAAAGAATTTTATGAAAGAAGGCAGTGAGCTATTTGGAAATATGCCTCTAAGAAATGTGGTTTCATGGTGATGGACATCTCCATGGGAGACCACATTTCTTTGAGGAATTCTTTCAAACAACTCACCACCTTTTTCTATGCAACCACATTTTCTGTACATGTCTACCAAAGCATCTTATCAAACATGTCTATGCTACAACATTTTTCATAGATGTCTACCAAAGAATTTTATGAAAAAAGGCAGTGAGCTATTTGGAAAAATGTTGCCAAGAAATGTGGTCTCATGGTGACAGACATCAACATGAGACCACATTTCTTTGAGGCACTCTTTCAAATAGCTCACTGCCTTATTCTATGCTACCACATTTTTTGAACATGTCTACCAATGCATCTTTTCAAACATGTCTATGCTACAAAATTTTTCATACATGTCTACCTCCATACCACAAGAAAAGTAAGTAATGCATTTTTTCAAACATATCCATACCATTGATTACATTGCATTTTATGAAACACACCAAGCATTTTATGAAACATATTCATATCTCTGATTTGCATTGCATATCTTTAAAACTCAAAGCATTAATTTACATTTCATAACTAATGTAACTTATCAAACATTGCATATCTTATCAAGAATTGTTGTCACCAACCTAGGGTTTATAGCGAGCTTCAAAAATCCCATAAATTTTGATGCATCTGGTGAAAATATATGAAACTTGGTACTAATTTTCTGTAGGCCTATATGCATATGATGAAGAAATGAGGGTTGCTAAATCATCATTTTGTGTGAGTTATTGAGGATAGTTTGTTTCTTTTTGCAACTATATTGTGTAAAATCTAGTACTTTGAGGGATTTGTACAAAATTGCTTCATGTAAGCATTGATCAATGTTAAGAAGGGTATGAGGGGAGTATTTGGAGTGTGGACAAGTGCTTAGGAGCAAAGAAGTGTCAAACCTAGGGTATAAGTTGATGCAACCTTTAGAAACTATATAATCTTGTGCTTATTGTTGTCAAAACCACATTGTGATTGTCAACCAAGCCATGAAGACCATGAATTCAAAGAAGGGTTTGTGATACTATATCTTGGAATTATTCATTATTTCTTTGGCAACGAGGTAACTTAGAAAGAAAAAATGCATTTTCAATTGCACAAAATTTCCGCTTTTTTTTAATTTCTTAGAAAGGTAAATGGTATGAATGAATGGAAACTTGCATTAGCATTGATGAAAGCTCTTAGGTTTTCCGAATTAGTTGAAAATAAAAGTTTTCCCACAACCATCACTAATAATGAATTTGAATCTATTATGTCATGTTTTCCATTTTTTAATCTTCAAAATCCTAAAAATTAAACTTTTACATACAAGATCCATCTAATTTAATGTTGAATTCTATGTGTAACAATGAAGATTAATAAAATCATCAAATGAATGGTGTATAAATTGTAAAAAAAAAACAAAAAAACTCAATATAAACATCTACCTAAAATGAAATAGAGTGAATTCCACTAGAAATGTTGGAAGTGGACTACTATAAGCAATGAAAATAGAATTCATAAGCAAATTTGTGTTAATTTGATGTCGTTTATGTAAGTTCAGACATGAATTCATCTAAATTATGTCATGTTTTTCATTTTTTTCTTCAAACTCATAAAAATTAAACCTTTTTATGCAACTCCCATCTAATTCAATGTTGAATTCTATGTCCAACTGTTATGATTAATAAAATAATGAAATAAATTTAGTTTATATTGTCAAAAACAAACAAATATACTACATAAAAACATTTCAATATTACCAAAATGAATTTATTACCTTAGATAGTGTAAAATGATGTAGAAACTTCAAATTGTCTTGTTCTATGTTATCTAGCATGCAAATTGGTGGTAAAAAACTGATGGATCAAGCATAGATTGGTAAAATAAGGAGTCAACTACATAAAAAAGGAATTTCTGAGTCAAATAAAGCATTGAACCAGAAAAATGTAGAAGTATGTGGGCCTGAATCATGGGGTCAACCCTTATTTTACTCTATCAAGGTAAATTGGGTAGTGTGATAGGGAGTGAGGCCTGAGAGAGAGGGAGAGACTTGAGAGGGATAAAGAGTTATCCAGTTAGGGTGGGGGGAAAGACCTAACAATGGGAGAGGGGTTGGGAGGGATGAGACTTGAGAGATACAAAAAGACCAAAGGTGGTAGAGAGAGGGAGTATTGTAGAGGGGTTTGGAGTGAAATAGATTTGTCTAGGTAGGGTTGGAGGTACGTGAGACCTGATAGGGAGGGAGTGTGAGAGGAGATTGGAGTGAGATAGATTAGTCTAGGTAGTGTGGGGGGGAGTGAGACCTGAGAGAGAGAGAGAGAGTTATTTAGTTAGGGTGGGGGGGAAGACCTAAGAGATGGAGTGGAAGAGAGAGGGTGTGGGAGATAGAGGGATGGGATACCTAAACCCTCAACCCTTAAAACCAAACCCTTAAACCCTCTACCCTCTATCCCAACCCTAATCACTCAACCCTATACCCTCAACCCTTAAACCCTTAAACCCAACTAAAATATCTACCCTAATACCTCAACCCTTCAACCCTTCAACCCTCAACCATAAACCCTAAACCATCAAACCCTCTACCCTCAGTCCAATAGCCTCCACCCTCAACCCTTAAACCCTCTACCCTCTACCCTCTACCCTCAACCCTTAAACCCTAAACTCTAAACCCTAAACCCTTTACCCTCTACCCTTAACCTTAAACCCTAAACCATAAAATCTTAAACCCTTTACCCTCTACCCTTAACCCTTAAAACCTAAACCCTTAAAGCTGTCTACCCTCTACCCTTAACCATCTACCCTCTACCCTCTACCCTCAACCCTTAAACCCTTAAACCCTCAACCTTCAACCCTCAACCCTCTACCCTCTACCCTCTACCTCTACCCTCTACCCTCTACCCTCTACCCTTAAACCTTAAACCCTTAAACCCTCTACCCTTAAACCCTAAACCCTAAACCTCTACCCTTAACCATTAAACCCTAAACCCTTAATCATACTACCCTCTACCCTCTACCCTCAACCCTCAAACCTCAATCCTCTCTCTCTCTCTCTCTCAACCCTACATCCTCTACCCTCTCTCTCCCTCTCTCTCCCTCAAGTCTCTCCCTCCTACCCCCTCTCTCTCTATCAGGTTTGTCTCTATCCTTCACTCACTCCTATCTCTCTCCCCTCTCCCCTTAACCCTCTACCCTGCATATCTCTCCCACTATATTTATCTCTCTCTCTCTCTCTCCATCTCCCCCCTCTCTCTCTACCCTCAACCCTCTACACTCCACCCTCAACCCTTAAACCATCAACCCTCTACCCTACCCTTAACCCTTAAACCCTAAAGGCTTAAACCCTCTACCCTTAAACCATAAACCCTAAACCCTAAAACCTCTACCCTTAACCATTAAGCCTTAAACCCTTAAACCATCTACCCTCTACCCTTAACCCTCTACCTATCCACCCTCAACACTAAACCCTCAACCCTCTCTCTCTCAACCCTACACCCTGTACCCTATACCCTCAACCCTCAACCCTCTCTCCCTCTCTCTCTGTCACTCCCTCTCACTCTCTCTCAAGTCTATCCCTCCTACCCCCCTCTCTCTCAAGTCTATCCTTCTCCCTCACTCACTCCCTCTATCTCTCTCCCATGTACCCTTAACCCTCTACCCTGTACCCTTAACTCCCCTCCTCTCTCTCTCTCTCTCCCTCCCTCCATCCTCTCAAGTCTCTCCCTCCTACCCCCTCTCCATCTCTCTCTCTCTCTCAACCCTACACCCTCTACCTTCTATCCTCAGCCTTCAACCCTTTCTCTCTCTCCCTCTTTGTATCTCTCTCTCACTTCCTCTCACTTTCTCTCAAGTCTCTCCCTCCTACCCTAAATTATTAACTCTCTACACTATACATTGGATCCTCAACCCTCATCCATCTCTATCCCTCCCTCCTCTATCTCATGTCTCCCTCCATCTCTCCCTCAATATATTCCTCCCTCTCTACCCTAATCCCTAAAATCTATACCCTCAACCCTTAAACACTCAACCCTAAACCCTAAACCCTAAACCCTCAACTATCAACCCTTAAACCCTAAACCCTTAAACCATCTACCCTCTACACTTAACTCTTATCCCTTAACCCTATACCCTCAACTGCTAAACCCTTAAACCCAAATAAAATCTCTACCCTAGTCCCTCAATCCCCAACCATTAATCCATCAACCCTTAAACCGTCAACCCTTTATCCTCAACCCTCAACCCATAAACCCTAAACCCTAAACCCTAAAACCTAAACCGTAAAACCTAAACCCTCTACCCTCTACCCTAAACCATTTAACCCTCTACCCTCTACCCATAATCCTCTACCCTCTACCCTCTACCCTCGACCCTAAACCCTTAACCCTCTCTCTCTCTCTCTCACTCCCTCTCTCTCTCTCAAGTCTCTCCCTCCTACCCCCTCCCCCACTCTTAGGTCTCTCTCTCCCACTCCCTCCCTCTATTTATCTCCCCTTTACCCTTAATCCTCTACCCTATACCCTTAACACTTAAACCCTCTACCCTCTACCCTTAACACTTAACCATCTACCATCTACCCTCTACCCTAAACCATCAACCCTATAGGTCCTCAACCCTATGCCCTCAATTATCAACCCTCTACCATAAACATTGTATCCTCAACCCTCATCTATCTCTGTCCCTCCCTCCTCTTCTCTCCTCTCTATCTCACTTCTCCCTCCATCTATCTCTCCATCCATTCCTCCCTATCTAACCTAATCCCTCAATCGTTAAACCCTTAAACACTCAACCCTAAACCCTAAACCCTCAAAACTCAACCCTTAAACCCTCTACCCTCTACCCTCTACCCTCAAACCTAATCCCTCAACTATATACCCTCAACCATTAAATACTCAAAACTCAACCCTAAACCCTCAAACATCTCTCTGTCACTCCCTCTATCTCTCTCTCTCACTCCCTCTCACTGTCTCTCAAGTCTCTCCCTCCTACCTAAGAGAGTGGGAGAGAGAGAGGGAGGGAGAGATAGAGGGAGGGAGAGAGAGAGGGAGAGATAAAGGGAGTGAGAGAGAGAGGGAGTTGGAGAGAGATAGAGGGAGTTAGTGAGAGAGAGTGAGAGAGAGACCTGAGAGAGGGAGAGGGGGTAGGAGAGAGAGACTTGAGAGAGAGAGAGTGGGAGGGAGAGGGGTGGTAGGGAGAGACCTAAGAGAGAGAGAGAGAGTTGAGAGAGAGAGACCTGAGAGAGAGACCTAAGAGAGAGACCTGAGAGAGAGAGGGAGAGAGGGAGAGGGAGAGAGATAGAGGGAGTGAGAGAGGGATGGAGTAGGAGAGAGATAGAGGGAGTGACTATGAGAGGGAGAGGGAGTAGGAGGGGGATAATTAACATAGAGAGAGAGGGAGAGGGAGTAGGAGGGAGATACTTGAGAGAGAGAGGAGAGGGTGGGAGGAGATACGAGAGAAAGAGAGGAGAGGAGAGGTAGAGTGGAGAGAGAGATACCTGAGAGGGAGAGGATAGAGGGAGTGAGAGAGAGAGGGAGTGGGAGAGAGAGAGGGAGAGAGAGAGAGGGAGAGGGGCTATGAGGGAGAGACTTGCGAGAGAGAGGGTGGGAGGGAGAGACCTAAGAGAAAGGGAGAGAGAGTGGGAGAGAGATAGAGGGAATGAGAGATAGAGGGAGTGGGAGAGAGAGGGAGTGTGTGTGTGTGTGTGTGTGTGTGTGTGTGTGTGTGAGAGAGAGAGAGAGAGAGAGAGAGAGAGAGAGAGAGAGAGAGAGAGAGACCTAAGAGAGGGAGAAGGGGTAGGAGTGAGACTTGAGAGAGAGAGATGGAGAGAGAAATATAATGACCTAAGAGAGGGAGATGGAGTGAGAGAGACAAAATACTAGAGGGGGAGAGAGAGAGAGAGGGAGTGTGAGAAAGGGTGTTGGAGTGAGATAGATTTATCTAGGTAGGGTGGGAGGGAACAAGACCTGAGAGAGAGTGAGTGTGCGAGAGGGGGTTGGAGTGAGAAAGTATTCTAGGTAGCATGGGAGGGAGTGAGACCTAAGAGAGAGACTTTAGAGGGATAAAGAGTTATCCAGTTAGGCTAATGAGGAAGAGAGCATATGAAAGGTAAAACCTCAACTATCCATCAATGATAGTAAATCATGCACTCTCAACATTATCAAAGTGATCGACCAAAGAGAGGGGAAAGTTAGATTTTTTCAAAGCATGTCATTTGGAGAGCACAAAATTTGGCACTCACAAAATGACACATCACATTTGGTGCTCACCAAATTTGGCACTCGCCAAATCACTTATTTTGGATGGCTTAATTGACAGGATTTGCCAAATTTCCTCATATTTTTGTCTGTGCTCACCATCATGTTTGCACATTTTTCAATGAAAGTTTATAAAAAAACCATGATGGTGTTAACCTCTCTCTTAGCTATCTAAATATATAATTCTTTTTTCATTTTGATTCAGTTAAGGTTTTGATCCATAACTTCATTATAAATGCCTCTGTTTTTTGTCAAAAACCAACATGTGCTAGTTTTAGGATAGATTTTTACGCGTTCATCAAAACGTGAAAAATATGACATTTTTTAAAACTAGACTTCATTCTACACATGATTAAAAAAAAATCAATTTTTGATTAGTTTTCAAAAATTTAGGGGGGAGCACACTCAAATTTTAGCTTTTCAGGATGTGTCAACTTTCAAAATTCATAAAATATTATATATTCATTAAAAAAATTATCTAAAAGAATGAGGATAAACTACATTGTGTAATCTAATTTCTCACCATTCAGATTTTTGAAATTCTAAAAAAAATTAATAAAAAAGGGGGGGCCCTCAGGCACTATGTTGTTTTTTGATAAAAATATGACCTATTTTAGGCCCCCACCCTTTTTGAGACCGATAATCTTCATTAATTTAAAAAATAATTAGTAGCTTGGAAACTATGCTCAGAGTACTTCAACTCTTGTTCTTGCTGCATCTTGAAATTTTGAGCATAACAATCTTCATTTTCTTGTGCAAATCAAATTTTTCTGATTTCTGAAAAAAGTGGCATCTTAAGAGCCAAAATTATGTCGTAGATCCATGCCCTTACCCCTCTTAAAGTCCTATCATAAGTAATATATAATCGGCCTTCGATTAAGTTAAATAATCGACCTCTATCATTGTTAATGATAGTCGATTTCCAAGCAATAGATATTATTTAAATATATATTAATATATATATATGTGTGTGTGTGTGTGTGTGTGTTAATATATATTTATATATATATATCATATACCAACTATGTATGTATACATTCGATGTGCCAATAAGTATAAACAAGATAGTAATCACATAGTAATAACAATATATTGATTGTATACATACATATGTATATAAGTATATGCCTCTATGTACATGTATAGGTATGTATACATATATCAATACATATATATACACATTTGATTCACACAATAGCCATACACAATTACTATTGCATTGATAAACACAACACAGTAATTCAAGAAAGAACTTATAAGCTCAAACAGATAAACATCACCCAATAATCGAAACATATCAACTAAGGATGACCTACAACTTCCCACATAATGAATCGACTCAATTATTCTACTATGGTGTATGTATGCTCAAATAGGTTACGTTATTGGTTACCTAACCAATATCTTCTCCTGAGTGATACTTCCCCTTCACTTGGAGGAATTTGAACATATACCTACAACCATTAACGCATGTCCATGATAGTGAGTTGCTCACAAAATATGCAGTATACCTAATACATCTCTAAGTTAGAATGTCAATTCAATAACCATCCATTTCACATATATGTAGTACTTTTCATAACTTTAAATGAGATAACATTCATTCATAATGCATTGATAACAAAGTGCAAGCACATTTTATTCATCTTTAGAATTCACATTACATTCATATTTACCCTAAATAGTAATAGTAAATAGTAATAACACAATTAGGGTGTAACATACTCCCCCCTTGTGAATCAAAGTCCCCGATGGTTTTATGTAACAACATAAAACAAGAAAACAAACAACAAATTGTCTCAAACATTCTCAAAAGCATTTAGAATATGAGGAAACTTTTGATGAATCTCAGCATAGTCCTCCCAAGAGCTTGAGTCTTCCGCATACTGGTCCCACTGGACTTTGCACTATCAAACCTCTCTATTACACAAGAAAAGATTAGTTGTTTCTAGAACCTTGACGGGCTCGAGAGTTACCACTCTAGGATCCAGTACCTATAAAGTAGTCCAATCAATCACATTATTATCACCTGGTATATACTTCTTGAGGTAGGACACATGGAAGACATTATGCATCTTGGCAAGAGCTAGTGGCAATGCAATTCGATAAGCTACCAGATTCACTTCCTCTAGAATCTCAAAAGGTTCTATGTAACGTGGGGCTAACTTGGAAGACTTTCCAAATTTAATGGAGCTCTTGTGAGGTTTCACTTTCAACAACACTTTGTCACCTATGGAAAATTTTTGGGGCACTTTGTTGGCATCAAAGTAACTTTTATGTCGGTCGTTAGCTTCAACCAACCTTTTCTTAACAATCTTAACTTTCTCTTTCATTTCCACTAACATCTGTGGCCCAAAGCTTAATCTATTTTCAAGTATATCCCAACTTATAGGAGTTTGACACTTTTGACCATTTAATGCTTCGAAAGGAGCCATCTTTATTGGGAAATGGTAAGAATTGTAAGAAAATTCTACTAAGGGAAAGTAGTCTTCCCAATTGTATTTTTGATCCATGCAATACATCCTAAGTAGGTATTCCACTACTTGATTCACCCTTTTAGTTTTCCCATCCATTTCTAGATGATATTGTGAGCTAATATTCAGTTGAGTCCCTAGTACAAAAAGCATTTTCTGAAACCAAGAAGTGACTCCGGCATCCCTATATGAGATTATCTTCTCAGAAATCCCATGTAACCTAAACACTTCTTGCACAAATTTCCTTGCTATGATAGGTGCTCCATCAGTTAGATTCCTAGGTACAAAATGTTCTACTTTGGTAAGCTTATCTACAACTAAAAGAATGGCATTTTGCTTATTTCTCAACATAGGAAATCCTTGCACAAATTCCATACTTATGACTTGCCACTTACTCTCTAGTATATCATGGGGGTATAACAAGCCTGTAGGGTGATGATGCTCCACTTTCATCCTTTGACACTCAAGACACCTTGCCAAAAATCTAGTAGCATCTCCTTTCATTCCCTTCCAAATATATAATGGCTTCACATCTACCATCATTTTTTTCACTCCAGGGTGTCTAGAGTATGGAGCTTCATGTACTTCCTTCAATACTAGATTTCTTAACTCTTCTATGATAGGTACATACATTCTACCCTTATATCTAAGTAATCCATTAGGTTCAAAATGAAAACCTTCATACCTAGAATCTTATGGATTGCTAATGAGTGCTTGCTTGAATTGCAGGTAGTACTCATCCTCTTTTCATTTTTGCAACACTTTCCCCTTAAAGTCAATTTGAATCATTACTGTTGACACAATATGACGTCTTCGACTCAAGGCATCAACAACTTGCCTTTTATATAATTGATATTGAAGTCATGATCAACTATTAACTCTAACCACCTTCTTTTTCTAGAATTTAGATTAGGTTGAGTGAAAAGGTACTTTAACCCATTATAATTAGTTTTCATCTTAAAGGGTTTCCCCAACAAGTAATGCCTCCACATTTTCAAAGTGTGAACCACAACTGCTAATTCAAAATCATGCGATGCATAATTCAGCTCATAAGGTTTCAAATTCCTAGATACATAAGCAATTACTTTCCCATCTTGCATTAACACACCACCTAAACCCTCCCTGGATGTATCTGTGATAATAGTAAAGTTACCCTCAGGATCTGGTACTTTCAAGATCGATGCTATGGTCAATTTCTCTTTGAGCAGGTCAAAACCTTCGTAGCACTTCTTAGTCCATTCAAATTTTTTCCCTTTCTTCTATAAAGAAGTAATTGGAAAAGAAATCTTGGAAAAGTTTACAACAAACATTCTATAATACCTAGCTAAACCCATGAAACTTCTTACCTCTAACACATTGTTGGGTACTGGCCACTCAAGTACCACCTTGATCTTAGCTGGATCTACTGAATTCCATCCACTGAGATCATATGCCCAAGATAATGTACTTTCTTTTGGAAGAAGGTACACTTAAAGAGTTTTCCATACAACTTATGTTCTCTAAGTCATTCTAGGACTACTCCTAAATGCCTACAATGTTCCTCCTCATTCCATAATAAATCAGGATGTCATCTAGAAAAATAAAAACAAACTTATCTAGGCAATCCCTAAATACACTAGTCATCAGGTTCATAAATGTTGCGAGTGCATTCATTAAACCAAAGGGTAAAACTGTTAACTCATAGTGTCCATATCTAGTTTTGAATGTAGTTTTAAAGATGTCTTCATCCTTAATCTTCAGTTGGTGATATATAGATCTTAGATCTATTTTAGAGAATACGGTGGCTCCCCTCATTTGATCAAAATGATTGTTTGTGTGTGGCAACAAATACTTTTTCTTCACCGTATCTTTATTAAGAATACAATAGTCGATGCACAAATGAAAAATACCATCCTTCTTTTTCATAAAAATGATGGGTGCTCCCCAAGGAAAAACACTTGGTCTTATCAACCCTTTAGACAACAGTTCATCCAACTGTGCCTTAAGCTCCATCAGCTTAGTGGTAGTCATCCTATAGGGCACCTTGGAAATAGGTTCAAACCCTGGAAATATATCTATAGAGAAGTCAAATATCCATTTCTATAGCAACCCTGGTAACTCATCTGGAAACACATCCAAAAAATTTCTTAATATTGAATACTTCTCCATGTCTGACTTTCCAGTTTCATCCATTTAACCATCTTCCATCTCTTGGAAGCTCTGGGATTCCAAGTTATCTAGATCTTCTCCAAGTTCTTCTATCTCAACGGCAAAGAGTTTGCACCCTTTCTTTTTAGCTCTAAATAGTTGCATTTCTGAGATTTTACAAATCTTGACCTCTCTAGGTATCCCTTGAAAATTTATCGGTTACCAAGATCATCTAGGTATTCTATAGTGTTCACGTGGAAATTTACCTTATCCCTATGCCTCCACAACCAATTCATACCTAGGATAATGTCATATAATCCTAGACGCGTGACATATAGGTTTACTTGTGTAGAAAAACTAGGTAGCTCTATCCTAGCCTCAAACAAACATTGTTCCACCTTTGCTCTTGTTTGGTTTGCATACTCTGCATCCCAAGACATTTCCATGTATCTAGCCTTCATAGATAATTTCTTAGCTACTCTAGGTGAAATGAAATTGTCAGTTGCACTAGTATCAATAGGAACAAAAATATGTAAGCCAAACAAAATACATGTCATTTCAATTGGAGTCACTTGATACTTCACCTGGAAGTCATCCACAGCTACATGTATCTTTTGTTGAAACATCGCTTGCTGGGTAGGTAGTAGATTACCATATGGTCAAGGCCCAGAATATTTATTAGGACACTAATTAGCATAGTGGTCCCCTCCACATGTATAAAATCTCGTAGCCAGTCCACTTTTCCTTGTGGGTTCTCTAGAATTGTTGGAATTTTCACTAGTTTTGTTGGTATCACCACCACTGGGACTATTCCTTTTTCGCTCCCTTCTAGACTCTTTTCCATCATTGCAAGATACTTTTTCCATTTTCCTTGGTACATGTTTCACAACTTCCACTTTCTTTGGAGCTAGCTTGTTAGGAACTTCCACAACCTTCTTATGGTCTCTTCCTTCTTGATGGGTGGAGATAGCCTTGAGCTTTTGCTCCTATTTTATTGCTTTCTCATATACAAGATCCATTTTTGTTGGATTGTGCATATCCACCTCTCCTCCGATCTGATTGTTAAGTCCCATTATAAATTTTCTTGTGTGGAAGCATTCATCTTTATGATATATGGGAACATAACATAGAAGTTGATTAAACCTCTCCCAATACTCGTTGACCATCATATTACCTTGTATAAAACTCTAGAAATCCAAGATTTTTTGGTCATAGTAGAGTTGGGGTAACCACCTCTTATAGAAAATCCAACAAATTCTCCCCATGTCAGCTTCCACGAGTTAATATTGAGTTCCAATTTTTTTTTCATCCACTAGTTAGAGGCTTCTCTTGCTAACTGGTATGCTCCCCAAGCGGCTTTAGTGGTCTCAGTGTAGTTTCAAATTTCAAAATACTTTTCCATTTGGACAAGCCACACCTCAGCTTCATCTCCTCCAGTGCTTCCCTCAAACTTGGATGGGTTAATCTTCTTCATATCTTTGGAAAGTTCAGAAGCCACACACTTCTTATTTCTTTCCTCAAATGGCGTATGTGATTTTTCCCTCTTGTGATTATGAGTTTCAACATGCCCATGAGAAGAGTTTTCTCCCTCATTTTCATTATGTGCAATGTCCTCTACCATAGCTTTTACTCTCTTGCTCAAGGTTATCCAACCTTTCCAAGATTTGGTCAAGTCTAGCTTCAACTCTTGTGGGTCCTTGCCCAACTTCTTGGCTTCCGCTAAGATTGGTTCTTTTCCTCACCATCTTCATGAGAAAGGATTTTTACCTAAATTTTTATCCATGTTAGATTTAATCATGTTATCTACTATCTTATGGAAAACATTGAAATGAAACTCATACATGCATGAAGAATTTCACATAAGATTAAGCATACGCTTTTGATAAACACATGATTTTTATTCATTTCTTAAGGATTTCAATATCTTTTTTATTACAAGGAGTGAGTATTCAAATAGTCGAGTGGAGAGTATCCCTTTGATTCACTCTCTAACACATAACTTAATGGAGTATATCCTAAAAATTGAGATTGTGGCTCATCTCTCATTTGTTCATACCTATCCCAAAAAGGATAGTAGCCTTTAGATTTGTCATCTGATACATAGTTACAAGGTACATACCCCTTGGATTCATTACTCGAGGAAATTACAACCACTAATGGAAGAGCTCTAGGGTTCCTAAAGGTAAATGTCAGACCGACACTTCCTTCCTAGGGCATATCCCTGGAAAGTGATAATGACTTAGAATTTTCTGGTGAGATGGAAGATAGGCAGTTGTACTTGGCCCACATCTTCATATTTCTCTTCACATGGCTGATCCAAGAAAGTGTGTGACTGAATGTTTCAATGTCGCTTAACTAGATGGCATTGTTGAAGTTGGTACCCTCAATTTTTTTAACAATGGCCTCTCTTTCCTTCTTGGCCTTGAGGTAGCACCCATTTCTGATTATTGACTTTTGAGTCATTAATCTAAGATGCACTATCTTGGCACAAGAATTTCCAAACATTAGATAACATTGGAAAAAAAGAATGATGAGCTCATAGGTTCTAGAGCTAAACCTGGTAGCTCTGATACCACATGTAACATGCCAACCCTTCAATGAAGTAAAAATTTCCTAAGTTTTCAATATGCGAGTAAATAAACTATGTAATAAATCATTGCAATAAAAAAAATATTTTCTCTCTTGAGAATATATAAACAAAGATGCCATAACCATAAATAATAAGGATTCCATTCCAATACAATAATTTCACAAGTTCTAATAATACATGAATGTACACAGTTACATACATGGCTCAATTGACCTTTGAAAAAATAGCTTATAGATGGTTCAGGTTCCTCCTTTCAAATCTTGGTTCTTTTGTTGCCTCATGTGGAGTAGAAGCATTACTCAAGTGCTTTTACACCAACCATGGACTCATATGCAGTCCTTCGTACATCTATCATTTGATAGATGACCCTTCCTTTTGATGAAGAGATTGGTAGAGTAACCAAATAATGACAACCAACTAAGATTAGTGTTGAGTCCTACATAACTAGAACTTGTAAACCCACAATCTAGGACTAGCATGTAATACTGGATCATGGTGAACTGACAGTGGAGCTAGAGGTAATCACACTACTTTGGCCAAAGTGTTCTCATTCAGTACTTTGAATGAAGGTCATTCTATCACATACACTACTCAAGGCCTATTTTACTTAAGGCCATCATAAACTATGCATAGGTATTTCCTTCAATGGATAATCTATAACCCCAACAATAGCCTATCACCATTTCTACAAATTTAGAATAAAACTATAACAAAGTAAATGTACAAGCTCCCTCCCATAATGGATAAAAATTACTAGAGGTAGTCACTAGCTATCCTAGTTAAATAAAAAACCTAGCTAAGAGTAGCACATATGTCACTCATGTTTAATCATATCTAGTATGTAATACCTATGATAAACACAAACCTCCTAATATGGAGTACATACAAGCACATCATAATAACTTCTAATTCCTTTTCCAAGCATTGCTATTTTCCCTAAATGCAAGTACTCATAATAAACAATTCAAAGCAATCATGGAAAAAAATCTTTCAAAAACTAAAAAAATAAAATCTAAGAAATGTCCTCATGCCTGTTTTCACTTATTCAATTGATTGATTGTAAGTTAGTTTCCCACAACAACAGCTAGCTTATATTTGCATCCTTCAACTATGCCACAGTAACTTCTCTCTCTCTCTCAAGTTGGAAATGTACTTCACTCAATATGATACTACTCTCACAATAATCACAACTCTCTCTCTCTCAAATAAAATAGAATATTGAAAAAATGAATTGTAGAGAAGAATGCATAAAATGCTGAGCACAAATACATATGGAATGCATCCCAAATAAGTGAGTTTTCTCTACTATTTATACAACAAAAAAGAGGTTTATCTCCCTATAGATTAGGCATGAGTGTTGACAACAATTTCCATGCATAGCTACTCACTCAACTTAGATAAAATGTGGTGCACTAAGAAGAACATACTCAAAAGAATGGTGCTGCAAGTCGACCTCTTTTGATGACAGCAATGAAAGACTTTCAAATCAGCACATGATGATAAAGGTGTAAATCGAATTGCCTTCCCAAAGGACATATACAATAAGTAGGATTCATAAGGTGGCACGAAAGAATCAAATACCTTCTATAGGTTTGGCACAATTCATCACTTGTTGAATCGGTCAATAACTACTATGCAACACATAATTCATATCAACTTAGTCTTACATGAGCTGACTCACTTCATTTAATAGATTGACCAAGTCATCGACTTGTTGTACATAACCTTCATACATTTAACAACCTTTGGTATTAACCAAATGACAAAGCATCACAGAGTTTACTAAGTCAAAGATGTATCCAAATAAGGTGTCGACTAAGTCTCCCTCACATAATGACTTCATGGCTGTAAGTTATTTTGTAGAATAATCATTCCAAATACATGGGCAACATGACTAATAATCAGCCTCTTAAAGTGCAGAGATAAGTAATATATAATCAGCCTTTGATTAGTTAAATAATCTGCCTCTATCATTGTTAATGATAGTCGATTTCCAAGCAATAGATATTATTTAAATATATTAATATATATATAATCACATATACATATATACATGTATATGTATATATATATGTTAATATGTATTTATGTATATATCATATACCAACTATGTATGTATACATTTTATATACCAATAAGAATAAGCAAGATAGTAATCCCATAGTAATAACAATATATCAATTGTATACACATATATATGTATATAAGTATATGCCTCTCTGTACATGTATACGTATGTATACATATATCGATACATTCATATGGGCATGTCCATTTTCCATCATACACATGTATCGATACATATATACATATGGATATATGTATATACTATACACATATATATACACATTCGATTCACACAATAGCCATACACAATTACTATTGCATTGATAAACACAACGCAGTAATTCAAGAAAGAACTTATAACCTCAAATAGATAAACATCACCCAATAATGCAAACATATCAACTAAGGCTGACCTACAACTTCCCACATAATGAATCGACTCAATTATTCTAGTGTGGTGTGTGTAAACTCAAATAGGTTACGTTATTGGTTACCCAACCAAGACCTTCTCTTGAGTGATACTTCACCTTCACCTGGAGGAATTTGAACATATACCTGCAACCACTAACACATGCACATGACAGTTAGTTGTTCACAAAATATGTAGTATACGTAATACATCTACAAGTTAGAATGTCAATTCGATAACCATCCATTTCGCATATATACAATAATTTTCATAACATTAAATGAGATAACATTCATTCATAATGCATTGATAACAAAGTGAAAGAACAATTTATTTATCTTTAGAATTCACATTACATTCATATTTACCCTACATAGTAATAGTAAATAGTAATAACACAATCGGGGTGTAACAAACTAGCCATAATCAAAATCTATTGTACTATCCTACAACTAATGGGAACACCTTTAAAATGAATAAAATATAAAAATAAATTACCATCCTAGATTTTAATGCTCAAGATACTCACATTCTCAAGGAATAAAAAAAAATTAGCCAAAAATAAGAGGAACAATTATCCAAAACAAATTCATTCTTGATTTCTATTATAATATTTTTTTAACAAAATACAAAGAACTCAAGTTGCACATATGAGGGTAATGGGTTACATAGTACATATAAGACTTCATTATAAATTTATGACCACCTTCCAATAGTTGTATGCCAAGTTTATTAGTAGACACATTCATGCCATGGATTGAGTATCATAAACCCTAGCTAAGTTGTTTTAGTTCCCAAATTTCAAGCAAACATGCATTGAATATTTAGTTCGCCAACCTCTTCATAATACAAAAAATTATATCTTTCCCTTTATAAATTTACTATCAAACTTAAATTTAAGAAATATGTATCTATTTACCCTTATTTCATTCATTACATCTAAATAAACAATCTTCCCTGCTTCACTATGTGCAACTTGATGTATAAAAATGAGATTGGTTAACAAGGATGAAATACAAAGTATATTATTCGATGTTTCTTATCCAAAATTAATATAATATCTCTCATAAAAAAATAATTATGTGTTATTCCTCATCAACATGTGTGGTAAAGTATATGACTCAAATGAAGAGAAGATACCTTAT
This sequence comes from Sequoia sempervirens, assembly GCA_007258455.2. NCBI lineage: Eukaryota > Viridiplantae > Streptophyta > Pinopsida > Cupressales > Cupressaceae > Sequoia > Sequoia sempervirens. The sequence goes on along the minus strand of VDFB02201500.1, from coordinate 109,915 downwards.
GATGAAGCTGTATGATGTGAAGCTCCAAAACAAGAAGACATCAAACCCTAACTTTGGACTTGTGGATGTAAGAAGTGCCTTACCTTTCATTTTTTTATATCTCATTAAACAACCCATATGTTCTTGATCATATAAATAATGAGCCATAATATATTATTGAAGGAAAAAAATGTATTGTTCTTTAGAAGAAGGGTATGTGTAGGATCATGATGGGCCAAAAAGTGGTGATATGTAAGTGATATGGCCCATGTGGCTGACAATTGTTTTTTACACAAAATTGATGAAACGAAAAGGGTTTTAAAGGAGATTATCACCTTTCCAAAAATATAAATTATGCTTTACTTTGAATTTAATAAATAATTATTATTTATTTTCTATTTGAATTACGACTAAAGTCCTAATTGATAGGCTGACTAAAAAACATCTATAGCTTTCAAACGGTATCACATTTTTTGAATCTAAAACATGTGTCACATTCTATGCTTCACATACTATAGGATTAAAAAAAAATTGAATTTCATGAAGTTTTGCCAAGTTAAGGTGGTCATATATACGAGTTTTTGTATTTTTAAAAGTTGTAATAAAAAATTCATAATTAATTATTTACTTGGAAAAAATTACAAAAAAAATGCATCACATCGGGACATGAGTCCTCTAATTATATCTAAAATCTTATAAAAATATTATCATTTTATTGTGGTTAGGTGGTGGTGACAGACACCTACTTATTTTTCCCTAAAATTTAAGTACTCTGCATTAAAATTTCAAATTTTCACCATATAGATTTTTTTCTTTTTTTAAATGAACCTAGTAGTTTAGAAACTACATTCAATTTGTTACAAATTCTATTCTTACATATTTTTGAAATAATATAGATAACTTATTCAAATTTTTACGTCAAGTTGCCTAACTTTTATTTTTCTGAATTTTTCACCACTTAAGGGCCTATTTTTTCCATGATGATCTTGCACATACCCAGAAGGTTCCCCAAGTCTTTTGCAATATCACATATAGGTTTCTCCTTCTTAGGTTCATCTACTTTAGAAAAATTGGGAGGATCATTAGATTCTATCATAAATTTTAGATTCTTCTTACCTTTTCCTTTGTGTGATCGGGCCACTAATGCCCAACTTCTAGAAAGTGTATCTAATTCGGTAAGATTATCTTACTCTTTGGTCAAAATATCTTAAAAATTGTGGACACTAAAAATGGAATACTTCACTTCCTTATCTATAATAAATGGGGATTAGGAGGAATGGATCTAATTTCACAATATCCAGACTCAAGGGTACCTTAGATATCCTTGGAGATGAATGAGACAAGAAAGGGGTTCACCACCACCAAGTGTAAACTTGGAAAATGCAAGATGATTGAAAACACAATGTGGTATGCAAAAAGACATATAAATGCAAGTAGAATGTAACAAAAACTTATGAAATTTAAAGTGTCCGCTTGGAGACTAGAGAGAGATGGAAAAGATCTTTGGAATCCTAAAGAATTCACTGTTTATGCCAACTGGGACTCATACGCCAAGATGGGTGACTTAGTCCTGCTTTGGGAAGACTATGCTAGAACAAGTTTCAGACAAATGGGTACTCAGATCTACAAAATTCCTATTTAGGCCTGGGAAATGGGACTCATTCACCACTAATGGAAAATCAGTCCACCTTTAGTTTTCTGGAAATTCAGAAAAGGAAACTGTATCCCTCAGTCTGCTTTTGTGTTCCCAATTCATATCTAGGCCTGAAACTACCAAATTCAATGTGTAGGTCTTCACCAAGTCTTGTTTGTAACTTTGACACCTTTGAATGCTTTTGATAACTTAATAAAAACTTTTCCAACCTTTCTCTTTGACAAATCTGTAACCTAGACCTACAAATCACATGCAAAGAGGGGAAAATGTTGTGGGGCTAGTGAATAGGGGTTTTCCTTGGTCAAACCCCGTGTTGGTAATTAAACCCTTGAAATGAGAATGAAATATGGAAAGAGAATGATGAATGAACAAAGACAATGCTAGAACTCACAAAACCCTTAAAGTAGAATGCTACAAACATGTAAGTGATGGCTCTAAACTACTTGAATGCTAGGTCACTTGATTGCTTATTAGATTGATTGGGGGTGAAATGAGTGAAATAACCTTATATTTATACATAATTATGCAATAATTCCCGAAAATACATCACATGGGCCGACCTTAGATTTTCAAAAATAAAAAACCCACTAGAAATTTGAATTAATTTTGAATTTTGAGCCAAAGGGGACTCATTTTCCACTTTGGTTGAATGGGTCCCACCTAAGGGGACTCATTTGCCCAAAATTGTGAATGGGTCCCACCTTAGGCATTTAAAGTGGGTTTTAGGATTTAAATGTTTTAAATGATGTTTATCGAGTTTGTTCTAAAAAATACACTTAATTAAGGCCTATAGATGTAAAATGGGGCCAATTAAAGCATAAGAAGGTCCAATTATTAATGTCAAGCCTAGAAAAGTGTGAAAGTTTGTTACAACACTTTACAACACTTTGAAATAATGCTTGGTAAGAGGTTATTTAGGTGAAATATATAAGTAAGACACTAGAAAAGTGTGAAAATGTGTTACAACACTTAAGTAAGGTACCATTTAAGCCTTTTAGTTTACAAGGGCCCAAGACCTAATGTGAATGTGTTATTCACATTACAAAATTAAATCAAGGCAACATTAATCCAAAATCACAAGGAGGGCCTAAATGAGAAGAAAAAGTAGAAGGGTTAATTTTTTGGTGTCCACATTTAGCCCCAACTTTAGTGAGAGGATGAAATTGCTTCAAACTCACACTAAATTAGATCAACGCACATCAAGAGGGGTTCCAATTAACTAATGCTAGCAATATTAGATGACAATGATCAAGAGGGGTGATCAAGCCCCCAAGATAAGGATCCCATGACAAACCAACATAAGCACAAGGGAACACACATGAAAATGATATCAAGAACAAGAAAAAGGAACAAGAATACTTGTATGAAAAAGATGAAGTAGAGAAAAAGAAAAGGAAAGAATGAATTGGATCAAGATTCAATCGTTTGTCCAGCACAATGTGGATTAGATCTAAGTTGTTTGTCTGAGAAAATGCATACTCACTCTGAGGTGATGAAACTCATGTCTGTCCACTAGGTGAGAGGGCCTAAAGGGTGAGAGACATACACTCATGGTTGGTATACACTCACACACACGTAGGTGGCTATGGGGAATGCCATGCCTCAAAATGGGCTTCCCGCTTAACCATACCAAATTTATACCTCCTAATAACTTTAATAAGGCATTATAAAATAAAATGACTTTTCAAGCTTCATGAGACAAGCAAAACTTTGTATGCGTGGAGCTCATGAAAAAACACAATGGCACCGTAGGCATGCAAGCTATGTTATGCAAGGTGGCCATATAAAAAAATGCAAAATGTAACATGCAAAGAATGTTCAAAGGAGTCTTACTTATGTCATGCGAGGTCTTTAACTTAGGGAACATTGTGCCTAATGTCTCCAAGAGAGCACCAATCAAAGAATACAAAATTCACAACTTAGGGGATGCAATGTGTCACACCAAGCCACTAAGAGGAAAGCAATATACTAAGATAGATCACACTCATGAAGGACACTATACCAAATGTCATCCACAGAGTGAGAAACACATCGTATGAAGTAAGAAGGGTGCACAAAGAACCATGAAAAAGGAAAATGGAAAGGAATAATTCTAATGTATTCCCCCACTTTAAAGGAATTGATAACACCATGTTGTGAGAAATTACTTTAAAGTAGCAAATGAAAAATATAAACAAGAAAGAAGACATGAGACCCAACTTGGAAAGCCTATGCCAAGTCATATGTTTTTGAGTAAGGCTACATCATGCGAAGGAAGGGAAAAATAAAAGGAAGGGATTTCCCTTAGAATGAAAAACCAAACACATAAGGGATCTATGGATTTGGGGTCAATATGTTCATTGCTGCAATGTTTTGTAAGGAGCTCAGAACTGTCATCATCCCCCAAATACATATAGAACTATAAGAATTACACAAAGAGATTGAAAACAAAGAAAAACCTTTTGGGTCAACATGGAAGAGACATAGGGTGTCTTGATTCCTTGTGTCATCCCCAAAAAGGAAAACATGAGACAAATGAAAAAGAAAAGGTGAAAAATAAAGGAAATAATTTTGGGTCAACATGAAGGAGACATGGATGTCTCGATGCCTTACATCATCCCCAAAAGAAAAACACAAGAAAATGAAAAGGAAAAGGCAAAGAAAAAGAAATCCTTTTTGGTAGACATGAAAGAGACATGGATGTATCGATTCCTTGTGTCATCCCCAAGAGGAAAACAAAAGAAAAGGAAAAGGAAAAGGAAAAGGAAAAGAAGTGAAAGAGATGCACGACATAGAGAAGAATGAAGGTACAAATAGAAGAATGTCACAAAGAGAGAGAACATACAAAAAAACATTGCGGGGGATCACATTACACACATGCAATTACACAAAAGAAAAGAAAAAGAAAATGCAAAAGACTAGTAAGGAAAATGCAAGTCAACCTATGAGCAGGTCATCTACCACCCAATCTAAATTGACATAAGTGGGAGGTGAACAACATAGCTAAGGGATAATGAAAAATGTATTAATACGAAAAGGCTAATTTTTTTTTTCCCCCACTGAGTGCAAGATAAGAATGAGCCAAGGGAGGTGATGGGAAAGGTCATGGAATAGTGAGAATGGAAGATTCTACAACTATTGCATGAAAAGGAGTAGGAGAGTATGTTATGCGATCACTGGATATCAATCATTACCATCAAAGTGATACTTGCTCAATATTTATTTCAATGTACAACACTCATCACTACTATGTCCACGAACTTGATGATATGCACAATGTGGAACTTTGGAATCTTTAGGATATATCACAAACCTATTCATCAATGGTAATATTAGATCAGTTCTTTGTTTAAAAGTATTTATAATTTCCTATCACTTTCAAGTGGTGGACGAAGAGGAAAATTTAGTTTTTGTAATTTGTAAGGCCTCTTGCATTTTCGAGACTCACCCTTTTCTTTAGTTGAAGGAAGAGGACCTAAGGGGATCCTTGCATCCTTGTCATTGTTATTATTCAAGGGTTGCTCCCTAGGAAGAAGGGTATTCAGATAAGGGGGAGAATCAAATATCACTGTACCATCATCATGAAGCCTTAGATATTATCTAGGAGGCTTGCTATTATGAGAGGGATCTTGATAGCCTATCCCCTTTGTGGTTTCATTGGTTGGTATTTTCTTTAAGAGTTAATTTATTTCATACTCACTTGTTGTGTCACATCCTTGTTTACTCAAGATTGTGAAGCCTTTGCCATATGTTTCTTCAAGGTTGATAGGAGTGTTTGTTACTTTGTTATCATAAAATGGTTGAATGTTTGTTTGTCTAGAGGAACTAGGTTCACCTTTGGTAGGGAACTTAGGTTCAAATTTTGTTTCAGGATGTAAGTAACCAAACATTTCAAGAGGTGGTATTGTGGGAAGATCTTGTTGTTTCATGGATGGATAAAAGGAGGCATTAACTTCGAGGTTGTCAAGGAAATTGTTTAGGAACTTATTCATGTTGTCATCATCTTCTCCAATGATGTCAACATCACGAGGACATTCATTAGGAGTTGAAGGAGCATGAGTGAGTTTAATGTCATTAGGATTAGTTCCAAAGGCACAACTTGACACATCCACCAAGGACTTTAATGACATCCAAATCTTATAAAAACACATATCCATGATGTAAATTTTAGATTGCACAAGATGAATAAAATTAAATTGGATGCAACAAATTGAATGAAACAAAAAATATGAAAACATAAACATAAAGGTAACACCAAAAATTAGAAACCCAAAAAATGAAAATTAAATGCCAGAAAATGCAGTGCAGAATGTGCAAAGGAACTAATTCGCCCTAAGTGGCGAATGAGTCCCGATACTGATTTTTTTGATTTTTTTTGAATTTCAAGAGTGAATTTTATGCCTTTTATATTTTTTGATGCAAATATGATATGAAAATGCACAATTTTAGTGATTTTCAGTGAATTTAAATGCAATAATGCAAGCTATATGAGCTTTTTCATTAATGCAAAATTTGAAACCCTAGAATGCAAATTAACTAATTTAAAACCTAATGCAATGTTAATGTAAGCTAAATGCACTCCAAATCAAAATATGATATTCAAAAGTTGGGTTCACCAAAATGTGGACACTAAAAATGGAATGCTTCACTTCCTTGTCCACAATAATGGGGGATTAAGAGGAAGGGATCCAATTTCACAATATCCACACTCAAGGGTACCTTAGAGATCTCAACCCCATGAAGGATGTGAGAGATCCAACTATAAGATATCCTTGGAGATGAATGAGACAAGAAAGGGGTTCACTACCAAGTGTAAACTTGGAAAATGCAAGATGTTTGGAAACACAATGTGATATGTAAAAAGACCTAGAAATGCAAGTAGAATGTAACAAAAACTTATGAAATTGAAAGAGTGCACCTAGAGATTGGAAAGAGATGGAAAAGAGCTCTGGAATTCTGAAGAATTCACTTTTGATGCTAACTAGGACTCATATGCCAAGTTGGGAGACTTAGTCCTACTTCGGGAAGACTGTGCCAGAATAGGTTTCAAACAAATGGGTACTTAGATTTGCAAAATTCCCATTTAGGCCTAGGAAATGGGACTCATTCACCACTAATGGTGAATCCATCCACCTCTAGTTTTCTAGAAATTCAAAATAGGAAATTGTAGCCCTCAGTGTGCTTCTATGTTCCTGATTCAGATTCGGGTCCAAAATTGTCAAATTCAACATGTAGGTCTTCTCCATGTCTTTTTTGCAACTTTGAAACCTTTGAATAGCTTTGATAACTTAATGACAACTTTTCCAACCTTTCTCTTTGAAAGATCTGCAACCTATACCTACAAATCACATGCAAAGAGAGGGAAAAATTGTTGTGGGGTTAGTGAATAGGGGTTTTCCTTGGTCAAACCCCGTGTTGGTAATTAAACCCTTGAAATGAAAATAAATATGGAAAGCGAATAATGAATGAACAAAGACAACGCTGCAACTCACCAAACCCTTGAAGTAGAATGCTGCAAACATGTAAATGATGGTTCCAAAGTGCTTGAATGCTAGGTCACTTGATTGCTTGTTAGATTGATTGGGGGTGAAATGAGTGAAAGAACCTTATATTTATACACAATTATGCAATAATTCCCAAACAAACATCACAGGACAACCTTAGATCTTAGAAAATAAAAACCTGACAGAAATTTGAGTTAATTTTGAATTTTGAGCCGAAGGGGACTCATTGGCCACTGTGGGTGAATGGGTCCCACCTAAGGTGGACTCATTTGTGTTGAAAGAATGAAGAAGAATGATTATCTCTACAGTTTTCTGTTGTCATTGATGTCACCATGTTATTCATGTTGTGACTACAAAACTAAGTTATTGCTGGATCCGGTATCTAAACTAGTATTCAAGCTGCACCCTTTGGTATTTTAGTCAACAATCCTCCATGTTTGATAGTTGTTGCTTGCAGTTTTTGGAAACAGTTTATGGTTCTTAAAAGAATGCATGTTTAAAATCTCTTATGCTCTAGTGCTCATATGGTGAATCGACATTATTCTGTTGATAATTTTTTTCTATTAAGTCTATTCGTGGTCGACTTCATGAATAATTGATGGTATGTTGAATTAAGTTTTATTATGTGGATATATATGTGTGACCTATCTTAGGTCTGTGATGGCACAATCAAGTATGCTACACATTTTTATTTATTGGTTGGAAAGATTTTGTGAGAGTTTGGAGCTGACAATTGGTGATTTTTGGAAAATAAAGGATTGCATCTAATTAGGCTAGCCTAATTGATGCTTGTGGATAGATCAAGTATATATATTGGATAGTCTTGGAGATTGAAGTTGCAAGATGAGGAAGTTGTGAATGTGAAAGCGTATAAGAGTGGAAAATGATGAAGTGTGTTAAGTTTGTCTATTGAGCATCACTGGAACTATATCGACACTTGTTAGGTGCACTCTTTTTCAGTTCATTTTTGTTGTGAAGCCCAATTTTTTTTTTGTAATCCATCATGTTGGTAGTGAGACTCCCTATTGGAAAATGAGTCCTTTCTATAGGCGGTGAGCCTTTGTATTTGGATAGTGAGTCCTCTTCTAGGTAGTGAGCCTTTTTGTATTCAGTTTTTCTATCTCTCTATATTGTGAGTAAATCCCCACCGTGATTTTTCCTTCATTGGGTTTTCCACGTAAAATATCATGTTCATTGTGTTGATTTTTCTTTCTGTTATCTGCATTTCTTGTTCATATTTAATAATAGAACAATGTGGTTGTGAATTTAAGAAGTATTTGAAGTTTTTAAATTGAATTTGGTGACAACTGATTCATCCCCCCTCTTAGTTGTCCTATGCCCTTTAACAATTGGTATTACAACTTTGGTTCCTTGGTGTAGAGATTAACCACTTGAGGAAGATCCTCAAGGTTGATCTGATGGATGATAAAGAAGAACTTTGAACTACTTTGGAAGATTTTTTATAAGGCAGACAATGAGAACAAAGACTTGAAAGGGAATCTAGATGAGGCTAATGAATGTATCCAGAAAATAAAAGAAAAACTAAATAAATTCAAGGAAAGTCATAGAGAGGTAAGTGAGCAGCAAAAACAAGAGATCATTGGACTAAAAGTGCTTGTAGAAGAAAAGAAGAGAATTGATGAATGTTTGAATACAATGGTGAAAAAAATTCTGATGAATGGACTAAACTTGAACAAGAGGTAGTAAACTTGAAAGTAGAGATGGAGAAGGAAAAATAATTTGAGAACAATTTCAGATCTAGCTCAACAACCTTGAAGAATTTCTTGTGGGACAAAAACCAAATAAAGACAAAGGTGGCTTGGGGAATGAATCAGGTGAAAAATAAAAAGACATTCAGAATACTTAGAATAAAGGAAAGCAAAAAGGAAATTCAAGAAATTTTTCAGAAAGACCACTGGTGAGACAACCTAATGCACAAAGATATCCCTCTTTCATTGGTGTCTATTTTTCATGCAATAAATATGGTCACAAAGCAACAAAATGTAGGAGTAGGTTGGATCAGTTTCCTAGTTCTTTCTCTGGACAATGTTTTTCATGTAAGAAGGTTGGAAATAAAGCTATTGAATGCAAATATTAGGTAAGAATGATCAATTGTGTGATGATGAATAGGTTTAATGAAGGTAGAGTGAATCAATTCTTTAATGGCTACTAATATACCTATACAAAATTTAGACATAAAGTAAATCAATGTAGATTAGGAGGTAATGGAGGTCAGAGTAATACAAAAGGTGTTGTTTGCTATAATTATAACAAAGTTGGTCAAATCTCAAAGGTTTGCAAAAGAAAGGAAAGCAGTTTTCTTTGGTAAAGAAGAATGAACAGGTAAAGAAGGTTGAAAAAGAAGATATGAAGCAAGAGATGACCAAGATATGGAAGAAGAGAGATGAAGAAGAAATTGAAACTACTAATGTGTCTGTGCCCTCATCCAATACGAACATTTCCTTAGGGAATTAGACCTAGCATGGTCTTAGGGGGAGCATTATCAAAAAATTATAAAAACCCCCTAGATGAATGGTGTGCCAGAGTTTGGCACGAGGATGTATTGTGAAGAATGAATAAGTGGATGTTTTGGAAAAGAAACTGGAAGAGAATATGTTGGCATGTTGATTTGCAGACCAAATTAGTAGGGCTTTCTATGTTGAGAAGAATGTTTTTAGCAACATTTTGATGTCTGCCACATTTAATGTGATTTAGGGAAAACCAATTGCATATAAAGAAAAATTAATGTATTTCTGATCACTTGAGCATTTGAAGAATTAGAAGGCATCTTGGATAAATCTTGAAGCAATTCCAAGGTAATTTGAAGGAATTACTACGTATACTCTGGAATTATTTCTCAATTTGCAAAAGAAAAAGGAGTTTTGATTGAGCAATAACGAATTCAAGAGGGTTAATCATGTCAATGGAAAAAGGATTGAGCGACATCCCATTGAAGTTAAAAGGAGTTGAATTGGAAGAGTTTAATCAAAGGAAGATGAAGGAAATGGAACTAGGGCTGAAGGAAAATGAATTACAAAACATAAAAACCCTAGGTATGGATTTATGGGGAGAATTTCCTTGGTTTGTTGATAAATATTTTATTTTGTTCTTGTTGGGTTGATTCAAGAATGATGGTGTTATGTTGGAAAAACCCTATCTAATCACGAAGGAAGTGATCAAAGAAATCACTAGTTTATGCAATGTTGGGGACTCCCTGGGAGGAAAACTGTGAGATACAAAGAAGTGGAGAAAATTACAAGCATTGATAAAGACCCTCGAGCTCTATTGATAAACACTCTTGCAAATTCTATTTTAAGGTATGTTGCATACGACATTTCCTATAAAATCTATTTGAGAAATCGCGAAGGTTCAACTTTAGGTATTGCTATATATCTTGCTTACATGATGGTTAAGGAAAACATGCAGTTTCATTTGTGTAGCTTATTGCTTGATAACCTAATTGAGAATGCACAAATCTTGTTTGTTGAGGGTTATCGTTGTCAATTTGGATTTTTGCTTGTGTGTTTGAAATTTTACTTTTTGAGCTTGCTATCGAGAAGAGAAAATTTTGTGTGGGAATCTAGTATCCCTGTTGGGAAACAAGTTTATAGGTACTTGGAATCATTGGTGGATAAAGTAAGTGTTCACATAATATACTTCACATTCCTAAATACAAATATATGCTCTGGTATGTCAGTATCTAGTCAGTTTGAAGTGGTTCATCCTCTGGTAAGAAAGAGGTGGAAGTTGTCATTCGTGAATCCCCTCTAGAACCTAAGAAGAGGAAAACTATTGTAATGGATGTCTCGAAAGGAAAGAAGAATGAAGAAGAATTTTTGTCTAGATCTAACTCCTTTGATCCAAACAATATTCAGATGATGCTTGACAAGGGTGAGATGAAGAAGATTGGTGAAATGTGGAATGTGTGCTCTCTGATTGAGAGACCTAAAATTGATGATGTACAGGTTGATTATTTACTCGATAAGGGTATTTTAGTTTCAGATGTGTCAAATACTTTTCCAGATAATCTAGTAGAAATTATTGAAGAGAGAACATTGTTGGAAGGTCCTGAAGGTCATAAATTTAATGCTATAATTGAGAGATGTACCAAAGAAAAACAAGTGTTATCTAAACATATTAATGAGACAAAAGAATGCATCAAAGAAATATCTAACATCTATAGGTATTGTCTTCAATGGCTAGCAGTTGTTGATAATTTCAGAAGTATAATTGAAGCCATTGAATTTGATATGAATAGTATTGGAAATAATTTTGATTTCTTCAAAGACAAGGATGGAAAATAGAGAATAAGAGTTGGAGAACTGCAAGTGGAATTTCTGACTACTTAGAGGAAAACAGAAGACATGGTTAAAACCTTTTGGTTGGTTAAGGAAATTGCTAAGGTTTGATTAGATCATCTCTCTGGAATTCTCTCTAATGTAGAAGATTGTGAACGACAGTGTCTGTATTCTATTCAGACATCATCCTTTACATAGTTATCTTTATTGGAAGGTATGAGTACAAGGATGAATTTTTTTGTGCTTTCATGGAAAAGGATTCTTTCGATCATAAAGAGAGGTATAAGAAAATATTTAATGTAAAAACAATTATTTTCACTTGAAGGTTTGAAATGGAGTATTGGAATTTATTTTGTATATACATATTTGGCCTATACAAATGTTTACATACTATTTTTTGGTGACCCTTTTCCATTGATGTCAAAGGGGGAGAGAGTCATGTGAGCATGAAGAGATTTATGGTAAAAGAATAGTTATGGTGATAGGGGGAGAAGTGGAATATTGTAGGGAGAGAGTTGCACATGTTGCCATCAATGACAAAGGGTGAGATTGTTGGAAGAATGAAGAAGAATTATTATCTCTATAGTTTTGTTTTGTCATTGATGTCACCATGTTATTCATGTTGTGACTACAAAAATAAGTTATTGCTTGATCCAGTATTTTAGTCTAGTATCTGAATCGGTATTCAAGATGCACCCTCTAATATTTTAGTCTGTAGTCCTCCACATTTGATAGTTGCTACTCGCATTTTTTGGAAACAGTTTATGGTTGTTAAAAGAATGCATGTTTAGAATCTCTCATGCTTCGGTGCTCATATGGTGAATCAACATTATTTTGTTGGTAATTTTTGCTATTAAGTCTATTCCTAGCCGACTTCATGAATAATTGATGGTATGGTGAATTAAGTTTTATTATGTGGATATATGTGCGACCTATCTTAGGTCTGTGCTGACACAATCAAGTATGCTACACATTTTGATTTATTGGATAGAAATATTTTGTGAGAGTTTGGAGCTGACAATTGGTATTGTTAGAGTAATAAGTTATTATGCTTAATTAATTACATCATATTGATTAATTAATTAAGTCACTTATTCCTCTTTATTACTTAAGCTAAACTTAGGCACATTAATAATTAATTAATTATTAATTATTAAGTGTGCACACTAGGGTTTCATTTAGGGTTTCCATTTTAGGGTTTCTTGATCTCCTTCATAAGGATTGATCTCTTTTGTAATCATTGATTCTCTTAATGCATTTTACACTTTGAGGTTTAGAGAAAATCTTTTTGGTTCTTCATATCTTTTGCATGTGATAGGTATCCATCTTGCATGCAGGTGATCTTGGTTTTCTAACATGGTATCAGAGCACTAGACCTGTAGCTGCTTGTTCGTGATTTGAAGATATGGCCTCTCTGTGAGTTTCAAGTGCAAGGGTTTCCACAGGCATCTTTTCTGCAAGATTTGGGGGTAGCCTATTTTTTGGAGTAGTTTGAGTAGAAACGGACACCGCCATCGCGTTCGCAGCGGCAAAAACCCTAGAAATGCCTGTCAAATCATCGATTTTGGAGCAGTTGGTTTCTGAGGAAAAATTATTTTGCCAGGGAAGCCATACGGCCTCCCTGGCAAGCTTCACGAGGCACGACTTAAAAAAAATGCAAAAAAACATCAAATTTTGCATGGTTTTGGAAAAATTCTGCACGGCTCGTGTAAAATTTGGGCGCCGCCTGCCCATTGCCCCGGCCACCGGGCAGCCACCACTCCTCCACCACTGCCGGTGGAGCCATCCCAACTGCCACCGGGCCCCCAACCCTCGCAGCTCCCTACGCTCCACCCCCGGTCACATGGAGGACTGGGGGGCCTCTGCTCTGCCCCCGCGGGCCCATTCAGCCAAGCCGGCGGTCCTATTGCGGACCAGGAGCTCAGCGCTGGATCTCAACCGCCTTACCGCGAGCAGAATATTCCGGTGGCAATCAACATATTCTAGCTACCTCAAAAAAAAAAAATTGCACGGGGGCCAAATTTTTGCAGCGACGGCCAGATGGCCATCAATTTTAACCTCATGAACGGGTGACGTCAGCGGCCGTACGACCCTCTTTGCCCCCTCCTAACCCTAGTTTTTTTCTAAAAGAGCAATTTTTTTCTTTTGGCCATAACTTGGGCATACGGTATCGAAATCGGGAAAATGAGATATTGCCAGAAAGCTGGTTCTGAGCACTTTCCAGTAGTGCTATTTATTTTTCAGTATTTTAATATTTTCTTGAATGTATTGCTGTTTGAAGTCAGATGTTATTTTTGGACTTCCAAGCTCATAACTTTTTGCCACGATGTCCAATTTTTACCTCATTTGCGGCGTTGAAAAGGTATTAAGGAGATCTATGTTTTTGTCCATGCAATTTTTTTGTATCTATCCCAAGTTTATCAGTTAGTCCAGATTTGGCCCGATGGGTTGTTTGGCAATTACTTGGATGTTTTGGCAGTTGGGAGAGTGCATCTTGCATCTTTGCACTTCGTTTTCAGTAATACATCATTCAATAATTGCTTGCTGCTTCATAGATTCCAAGGTTGTTCCCATTTGGAGTTTTTGAGTGTTTCGTGGCATCGGGTCTACTGTCACATTATTTTGATTCTGATTTTGGTTTCAGTTGTAGAAAGAGATATCTTTCCTTGCTTGTCAGATTGCGGTTCCAGTGTTACTCTACAGAGTTCTTCCAGTGCTTCTTTGCAGCATGTCATCACATTGTAGGGGGGTTTTGTCCCATTGGGTTTTTCCTTCTCTACCTCATATTGCATTTGTAAATGGGTACCTGATCAGGCCTAGTTGTCGGGACCCATCTTTGCTTTCATGCATCTTATTCTAGTGTTTTAGCTTCTTCCTAAGTTCATCTTAAGGGGGGGTGTTAGAGTAATAATTTATTATGCTTAATTAATTACATCATATTGATTAATTAATTAAGTCACTTATTCCTCTTTATTACTTAAGCTAAACTTAGGCACATTAATAATTAATTATTAATTATTAAGTGTGCACACTAGGGTTTCATTTAGGGTTTCTTGATCTCCTTCATAAGGATTGATCTCTTTTGTAATCATTGATTCTCTTAATGCATTTTACACTTTGAGGTTCAGAGAACATCTTTTTGGTTCTTCATATCTTTTGCATGTGACAGGTATCCATCTTGCATGCAGGTGATCTTGGTTTTCTAACAGGTATTTTTGGAAAACAAACGATTGCATCTAATTAGGCTGACCTAATTGATTCTTATGGATAGATCAAGTATATATAATGGACAATCTTAGAGATTGAAGTTGCGAGATGAGGTAGTTGTGAATGTGAAATTATAGAAGAGTGGAAAATGATGAAGTGTGTTAAGTCTATCTATTGAGCATCAGTAGAACTGTATCGACACTTGTTCGGTGCACTCTTTTCAGTTAATTTTGGTTGTGAAGCCCAATTTTATTTTGTAATCCATCTTTTTGGTAGTGAGCCTCCATGTTGGATAGTGAGTCATTTTTTTAGGCAGTGAGCCTTTGTATCTAGACAGTGAGTCATCTTCTAGTTAGTGGGCCTTTGTATCTAGATATTGAGTCCTCTTCTAGGTAGTGAGCCCCTAGAAGTGAGCCTTTTTTTTATTTAGTTTTTCTATCTCTCTATATTGTGAGTAAATCCTCACCATGTTTTTTCCCTCATTGGGTTTTCCATGTAAAATTTGGTGTTTGTTGTGTTGCTTTTGCTTTCTATTATCTACATTTCATGTTCATATTTAATAACAGAACAATGTGGTTGTGAAGTTAAGAAGTATTTGAAGTTTTAAAATTGAATTTGGTGAAAATTGATTCACCCACCCCTCTCAGTTGTCTTGCTCCCTTTAACAATTTTTCCAAAATGGTGAATGGGTCCCACCTCAGGCATTTAAAGTGGGTTTTGGGATTTAAATGTTTTAAATGATGTTTATCAGGTTTATTCTAAAAAATACACTTAAGTAAGGCTTGTAGATGTAAAATGGAGCCAATTAAAGTATAAGAAGGTCCAATTATTAATGACAATCCTAGAAAAGTGTGAAAGTTTGTTACAACACTTTACAACACTTTGAAATAAGGCTTGGTAAGAGGGTATTTTGGTGAAATATATTAATAGGACCCTAGAAAAGTGTGAAAATGTGTTACAACACTTTACAACACTTAAGTAAGGTACCATTTAAGCCTTTTAGTTTTCAAGGGTCCAAGACCTAACTTGAATTTTTTATTCACATCACAACATTAAATCAAGGAAACATTAAGCCAAAATCACAAGGAGGGCCTAAATGAGAAAAAAAAGTAGAAGGGTTACTTTTTCGATGTCCAAAAAATGTTGCAAAATATGTCATGGTAATTACATCACCTAGAGCATTCATGGTGGAATAAAAGGTAGCAGAAAAGATAAGGGTAAGTGCAAGAAGTTGGCTCCATCAACACTTAGGGAAGTTTTAGCCAAAAAAATGCCAACATGAATGGGATCCCGAGTTTTAGATCAAGATCTCATTCCTAAATGGGTACCTATTCTGAAAATAGAATAGGTACTCGTTTTAAAATGGGTATTTTTTCTAAAAATAGAATGGGTGCCCACTTTAAAACAAGTACCCATTCTATTTTAAAATGGGTACCCATTCTATTTTTAGAATGAGTACCCATTTTAAAGTGAGTACCCGTTCTAAAAAAAATGAAATCCCAACCTTTTTTTTCATTTGGTTTTAGGCTTTAGAAAAGTATGGTAACCCAACCCTTAGCCTTTGACCTGCAACTAAAAAACTAAGGTAATGTCAAGAAAAATATTTGACTTTGGCAATATAGTTGATGGATTTTTTCTAGAATTGGTTTATGAAATTAAAACCCATTATAGATCATGATGTCTAGTTTCTAAATATGTAAAAAAATTTATGATTGGATAATGTTTTCTATTTTTTAATTAATCTCTAAGCAAACAGGTCAATAAATTTTAAATGTCAGACTTCTTAGTTTTTAACTTTTAATCTATTTTTGTTTTTGTAAAAAAAATTATATGACATCAATCTACAAATAATTCTCTACACAATGGATTTTTCTTTTAAAATGATTAGTTTTAGTCAAATTATTGTGTTCCTACACGTTGGTTTTCAAAAATAGCAATTATGGAAAATAAAAAATTAATTAAAAATATTTAGAAAAAATTTATAAAAATATCCTCATCAATCTTAAAATTTTTACACAACTTTCCCGAAAAGGAATTAGAAAATAGTTTTATTTAGTTCAAATAATGGTGTCTATACACATGCATGCTATGGTCCTAAAAAAGTGACTTAAAAAAAATAAAAATTATACATGCCTATTAAAAATTATTTTTCTTCATATGGGTATTAGAATAAATTGCATATTTGGAAACTAGACTGAAAATACTAAATTTCATATTACTGAAATTTTTAAAGATTCAATGTGTAAGTGCTTCAAATTTTCAGTTGAAGTGTGACAAACTCTAAAAATCAGGAAAAACACCCACTTTTTGAACATTTTGTAGACCCAACTTCTTGTACATGCCCATAATAAATGGTACTTTTCACTTGGAAAAATCAAGAATATAAATTCCTTATCAAATTTCTCTTTCCTGCAACTAGCCAATTGAGATGTCAAATATTTGAACCCATAGCCCTAATACTATGATAAAATATATCATAATCCTTATTGAAATCTATAAACCAAGATATTAGGAACCCTATTGGACACTTACCCTTATATGATCTTTCACCTAAAAGGGAAGGAATAGGGTTAAAATCTATGTGGTGTATACACTCAAGACTAATGCAAATGAGATGAATGTTGTCTAATTAAGATGTACTAATGCAACAATCTAAAAATGAGATGATATTATAATGCAAAACCTAAGAATTATGAAGTGCTGGAAAATATAGTGTGATATGCAAACCTGAAATAAACAACCTAGAAATGCAAATAAAACTAAATAGAAAGCTATGAAACAAAATGTGTGCACCTAGAAGGTGATGAAGAGTTGAATGAAGGTTGCAGAGACCTATAGAATTCTAGAAATTTTGATATGCAAGTCAAATGGGACTAAGTTGCCAAGTGGGGCAATTTGGTCCTATTTTTGAGAAAACTTTACGAAATAGGAATCTGCCAAATGGGTGTCCAGAAATACATAAACCACTATTCAGGCTTTAGGGTGGGACTAAATGACTAGGAGGGGAAATTTAGTCCTCCTGTAGATTTCAGGAATCTTGGGACAGGATCCTATAGCTTCATGTCTGCACTTGCTTTTCTGATGTGGGTCTAGATCTGAATCTTCGAAAAATGACCTATAGAATATGTCCAAGCTTGATTTAGGGCTATGTTGACTTGAATAGCTTTGATTGATTGAAGACGCCTTTTTCTCACTTTATCCTTTGACAAATCTACCTACAAAGTCTGCAAACACACATGCAAAGGGGTGAAAATGGTTGAGGGTTAGATTATAGGGGTTTTCCTTGGTCAAACCCCACTTTGGTAATCAAACCCAAGATAATGAAATGAAATGTAAATATAATGATAAATAAACAACATGCGAGTGTTATCAACTTACCAAACCCTTGTTGATGAAAATCTGAAGATATGCAAATTGAAGTGCCCCAATGGATGACTTGATTCTGATTAGAGTACTTGAATACTTGAGAATGATTAAGATTATTGCTTGAGAGAATGCTTGAATGAATTTGGAGATGTAAAATGAGGGGAAAAACCCTTATTTATACTTGATTTTACTAATTTTCTTGAAAATAACACATCACAGGCCGACCTCAAAGGTTAGAGGACAAAATCCCACTAGAATTTTAAAATTATTTTGATTTTTATGCCACATGGGACTAAGTCACCCAAGGTGGCGACTTAGTCCACCTAAGCAATTTTGATTGGGTGTCGGGAACTTTAGGGCATTAAATATTGTTTAACGGGAGTACCCTCAATAAGGGGGGCTGAAAAGTGTATTAAAGGGTCATTTAAACATAAGAAAGGGTTAAATTAATGAAGAAAAGTCTAGAAAAGCATGGAAGTGGGTTACAACACTTCACAACACTTTAAAATAAGAATTTGGTAAGTAATAAAAAGGAATTATTATGATGAATTATGATAAGACGAGTCTAGAATAGTGTAGAAATGTGTTACAACACTTCACAACATCTTTACAAGACATCTTAGAAGTCTTAATGAATTAAATATTCAAGACCTAATGTCATATTTTAACATTAAATCTAGGAAAAATCAAGCCAAAATCAACTAGGAAGGCCTAAGCATGAGAAAAAGTAGGAGGGTACTTTTTTCGTGTTCAGGTTTAGTCTGCACTTTAGTGAGAGGATGACCTTGCTTCAAAATCGCACTAAAGTAGCTGATCATGCAACCAAGAAAGGTTCAAATGCACTAATGCTTAGTAAGATGAGACACCAATAATCAAGAGGGATGATCAATCCCCCAAGATTATGATCCCATGGTAAACCAATCATAAGCATAAAGGAACACATGTGATGATGAGAAAATAAGAAAGAGCTTGGGTCGTGTCTCCAACTTATTGTGGATTAGATCTAGGCTGCTTGTTTAGAAAGAAGGAATGTGTACTCACTCTTGGGTGACGAGACTTTTGGCTATCTATTGGGTGAGAAATCCCAAGTATACTCACTTTGGGGCCATGGAATTTTTGGTCATCTGCAGGGTGAGAGATCCACAAAAAAAGTGGTGATGGGGAAAGTCGTGCCTCAAAATGGGCTTCCCGCTCAACCATATCAAAGTTATGCCTCTTGATAACTTTAATAAGGTGCCACAAAGGATAATTTCAGTTCATGCTTCATGAGACAAGGAAATTTTTGTATGCTTAGAACTCATAAAAAAGTGCAAAGGTACCATAGGCATGCAAGCTGTGTTATGTAATGCAGCAATGCAAAATGCAAAAATGCAAAATGTAAAATGTAAATATGTAAAAATGTAAAATATGTTCAAAGGATTCTTGTTTGGTTCATGTGAGGTCTATAACTTAGGGAACATTGTGTTTAATGTCTCCAAGAGAGGAACAATCAAAGAATATAAAATTCACACCTTAGGGGATGCAGTGCATCACATCAGGTCACTAAGAGGAATGTAATATGCTAAGGGTATGTGCAAGATCATCATGAAAAAAATAGGCCCTTAAGTGGTGATAAAATTCAAAAAAATCAGAGTTGGAAACTTGATGTACACATTTGAATAATTTATCTATATTATTTCACAAATATGTAAGAATAAAATCTATAGCAAATTGAATGTAGTTTCTAAACTACTAGGTTTATTTAAAAAACAAAATCCATTTGGTGAAAATTTGAAATTTCAATGCAGTAGTACTTAAATTTCAGGGAAAGAATAAGTAGTAGGTGTCTGTCTAACCACTCTAACCACAATAAAATGATAATATTTTTTTATAAGATTTTAGATATAAGTAGATGACTCATGTCCCAATGTGATGCATATTTTTTTGTAATTTTTTTCCAAATAAATAATTAATTACAAATTTTTATTAAAATTTTTATAAAATATAAAACTCGTATGTCTGATGACCTTAACTTGGTCAAAACTTCATGAAATTCCTTTTTTAATCCTATAGTATGCGAAGTATAGAATGTGATGCATGTTTCAGATTCAAAAAATGTGATACCATTTGAAATCTATAGATGTTTTCCAATAAGCTTATCAATGGACTTTAGTCGTAATTCAAATACAAAATGAATAATAATTATTTATTAAATTCAAAGTAAAGCATAATTTATATTGGTTGAAAGTTGAGAATCTCCTTTAAAAATCCTTTTTGTTTCATCAAATTTGGGTAAAAAAATTGTCAGCCACATACCCTACACATACCCATCATATCGCTACTTTTGGCCCATCATGATCCTACACATAGCCCTAAGATAGATCACACTTATGAAGTCCAAACTACACCCAATGTCATCCACAAAGTGAAAAATGTATCGTGTGAAGTAACAAGGCTGCACTAAGAAAGAAATAAAAATGAATAATGCTAATGTATGCCCCCACTTTAAAGAAATTGCTACACACCGTTTTGTGAGCAATTGCTTTAAAGTAGCAAAGGAAAAATGAAAAAAAAAGAAGAAAAAATGAGAGCCAAAATTGAAAATCCCCTATGCCAAGTCATATGTTTTCAAGTAAGGCTATGTCATGCAAAATAAAAAGGAAAGGGAAGGAGTTGCCCCCAAAAAGGGAAAACACCAAACACATAAGGGATTGATGGATTTGGGGTCAGTATGTTTGTTGCTGCAATGTTTTTCTTGAAGAGCTTATACCTATCATCATTCCCCGAATACATAGAATGAGAAGAATGACACAAAGAGAGTGAAAAAAGAAAAGAAATTCCATTTGGTTCAACATGGAAGAGATATTGTGGTCTCAATGCTTTGTGTCATCCCCAAAAGGAAAACACAAAATAAAAGCAAAAAGCGAAAGAGAACAAGGGAACTTTTGGGTCAACATGAAGGAGAAATTTTAGTCTCAATGCCTTGCATCATCCATAAAAGGAAAAAAAAAGAAAAGAAAATGAAAGTGAAAAAGAAAAAGGGACCTTTTTGGTCAACATGGAAGAGACATAGGGAGTATCAACACTTTATGCCATCCCAAAAAGGAAAACACAAAACAAAAGCGAAAAGCGAAAGAGAACAAGGGACCTTTTGGGTCAACATGGAAGAGACATAGGGTGTCTCAATGCTTTGCGTCATCCCAAAAAGGGAAAAAAAAAACAAAAGTGAAAGCGAAAAGCAATGTACGACATATAGAAGAATGAAGGTACAAATAGAGGAAGTGCACAAAGAGAAAGATAACATCAAATGCACATTACGGGGGAACATGATATGCACACACAATCAAAGAAAAAGGAAAAAATGACTAGTAATGCAAATGCAAGTCACACAAGAGACAAGTCATTCACATCCCAATCTCAGTAAGGGTAAGCGAAAGGTGAATAACATAACTAAGGGACAAAGAAAAATGTATTACTAGGACAAGGCTAACAACTTCTTGCCTCCACTACGTGCATGGCAAGAGTGAGCCGAGGTAGGTGATGGAAAGATCATGCAATGATGAGAATGAAAGATTCTATAATCATGGCATGATAGAGGTATGGGAAATGGTACATTATGGAATTACAGGATCATAGTCAGTATCAGTAAAGTGATACTTACTCAGTACTTCCTTTAATGTCCAAAATTCTTCACTGTGGTGGCCAAGAATGTGATGATATTTGCAATATGGTACGTTTGAATATTTAGGACATATGACCAACCTATTTGAAGGTGGTAGTAATATAAGACCTCTATTTAAAATAATTTGGAGTTTCCTTTCACATTCAGGTGGTGGATGGAGAGGAAATTTTATTTTTTTAGCTTGTAAGGTCATTTTTGCTTACTTGATTCACCCTTTTCATGAATGGAAGGGGGAGGATAACCCATGGGGACCCTTGTTTCCGTATCATGAGTATCATGGAAGGGTTGTTCTCGAGGAATAAGAATGTTCAAGTCAAGAGGGGCTTGATATCCTATCCATTTAGTGTTTCTTTCAGTAAGGGATTTCTCAAAAAGTTGGTGGATTTCATGTTCATTTGTAATGTCACATTCTTCATTTCATAAGATAGTAAAACCTTTACCATAGGTCTCCTCAAGGTTGATAGGGGTATTGGTGACTTTAGTAACATAGGATGGTTGTGGAATTTCTTGTGAAGAAGAACTAGGTCCACTGGTAGGAGGGAACTTAGGTCCTTCATTGGTTTCATGATGTAGGAATCCATTAAACATATCAGGAGGAGATATGGTAGGGAGGTCTTGAGACTTCATGGATGGATAAAATGTTTTGTTGTCTTCAAGGTTGTCAAAGTATACATTAAAGAACTCATTCATGCTAACATCATCTTCTCCTATGATGTCAACATCGTGAGGGGGACAATCATGAGGAGTTGAAGGATCATGAGGAAGCTCAAGGTCATTAGGATCATAGCCAAAGGTATAATTGGACATGTCAACTAAGGATTTTAATGATCACAAAAACTTACTAAAGAAAAAATCCATGATGCAAATTGATGAAGCAAACTAAATGCAAGAAAATGAATAATATTTTTGTAATTTTGGAAACAGTGAAAGAGATGTAACTACAGAAAACTAAGATGCAAAAAATACCTAGAAAATGCCAAAAAGTATAATGTAGAATGTGCAGAAGAACTAAGTCGCCCAGTGTGGTGATTTAGTCCCAGCGATGATTTTTTTAATATTTTTCAAAGATTGTGATTGCAATTTTATGTATTTCAGATGCACAGATGCAGCTACAGAATGAAAATGGAGAATTTTTGTTGTTTTCAATGCAAAAAGGATGCAAAAATGCAAGCTATTGAAACTTTTCACTAATGCAAGTTGTAAAACCCTAGGATGAAAGTTAAACAATGCAATAACTAATGCAATGAAAATGAAACCTAGGATGCACTTAAAATCAGAAGGAAATAGGTTCAAAATGAAGGTTCGCCAAAATGTAAAACAAGATTTTAGGAACCCTATTGGACAGTTACCCTTCTAGGATCTTTCACTTAAAAGGGAAGGAATAGGGTTAAAATCTATGTGGTGCTTACACTCAAGACTAATGCAAATGAGATGAATGTTGTCTAATGAAGAAGTACTAATGCAACAATCTGAAAATGAGATAATATTATAATGAAAAACCTAAGAATTATGAAGTGATGGAAAACATAGTGTGATATGCAAACATTAAATAAATAACCTAGAAATGCAAATAAAATTAAATAGAAAGCTATGAAATAGAATGTGTGCACCTAGAAGGTGATGAAGATTTGACTAAAGATTGTAGAGACCTATGGAATTCTAGGAATTCTAATATGCAAGTGCAATGGGACTAAGTTGCTAGGTGGGGTGATTTAATCTTGTTTTCAAGAAAACTTTATGAAACAAGAATCTACCAAATGGGTGTCCAGAAATACAAAAACCACTGTTTAGGCTTTGGGGTGGTACTAAATCACCAGGAGGGGCGATATAGTCCCCCTGTAGATTTCAGGAATCTCAAGACAAGATCCTATAGCTTAAGGTCTTCACTTGCTTTTCTGATGTGGGTCCGGATTTGAATCTTCAGAAAATGACCTATAGAATATATCCAAGCTTGATTTAGGGTTGTGTTGACCTGAATAACTTTGATTGGTTGAAGAAACCTTAAATTTCTCACTTTATCCTTTGACAAATCTACCTATAAAGTTTGCAAACACACATGCAAAGGGGTAAAAATGGTTGAGGGTTAGATTATAGTGGTTTTCCTAGGTCAAACCCCACTTTGGTAATAAAACCAAAGATAATGAATTGAAATGTAAAGAGAATGATAAATAAACATGTAAGTTTTATCAACTTACCAAACCCTTGTTGATGAAAATCTGAAGATATCCAATTTGAAGTGCTCTAATGGATGACATGATTAGGCATAGAGTACTTGAATACTTGAGAATGATTAAGACTATTTCTTGAGAGAATGCTTGAATGAATTAGGAGATGTAAAATGAGGGGAAAAACCCTTATTTATACTTTATTTTACTAATTTTCTCAAAAATAACACATCAGAGGCCGACCTCAAAGGTTAGAGGACAAAATCTCGCTAGAATTTTAAAATTATTTTGATTTTTATACCACATGGGACTAAGTCACCCAAGGTGGCAACTTAGTCCACTCACTACATTATTTGGGTCCAATTTTTGACAAACATTTGTTGAATTTTGGATAAAAGATTGTCAGAATATCGACAAAACACTGAACCAATTTTCATTGGAACTTTTTTTTCAAACTTTTGACAGACTCTAAAAATGTCGAAATATCAACCTAACTTCGTTGATTGTCAAGGGATCATGTTTTCATCGAAATTGCGACAAAATTTCTATTAGTCGGAAACTTTCGTCAATGTATTTTGTCAAAATTTTGACGATTAGGCACTGCTATCTTTCATTAGAGGTACAACAATTGTGTCAATTTTTTTTGTATTTTATTGATGGTTTTCGTCGAAAGTTCGATGAAAATGTGCCAATTTTTTTTAAAAAAATGTATCTACATCATAGATCATCATGTTGGGTGAGCTTTGGAATAGGGTATGGACATCCATAATGTCATCTCTTGGAATGCAATGATTGTAGGATATGCTAATGATGTCTAGCCTTTTGACAGATGGTTTTCCCTTCTATCATTATGACTATCCTATCTATAATGTCTATTGTTACTTAATGATTATGCCTTAACAAACTTGTTTCCCTCTTGTCCATGGCACTCTACATAGTGATGGAATAAATTTGATAAGCAAAAGGTCTAGCCCTTCATGGCTATCACATTGATAACTCTATACTCAATGTTGTCCCTTTAATTGTCCAAGTGAACTCCTTGGCCTTGGCTCTATCTTTATTGTGTACATGGTGGGTTGTATTCAAGGTGACTGTACTTATTGTGGTTTGTCCATGAAGTCTTCCCTTAGCAAGCTCCTTTAGCTATCTATGTATCTAATAGGCTTGTAATAGAATTTTGTTAGTCATTTTTTTTTACTCATGGCATTGTCCATGTCAACTGTGTAAGGTCATTCATAAATATAAACCTCTCTCTTGGAAACCTTTAATTATCCTTTAACATTATCCTTGACTACCATTTGAAGGTCTTCCATGTATTCATTAAAAATACTGCCCTCATAATGTCAAGAACCTATCCTTTGTGTACTTTTTCCCTTGCAAGGTGTCTTGAATTACTCTTGCCATTTAACTTATGAAAGCTCATAAATATCTTATGCTTGACCATCATAAAAATGTTTGTATCAAGGTTCATTTACTCTTACTTCCCTTGATAGTCAAACACTGTCATTTTCAAGGTATGAATGTCATGCTTTATATACCTCTGCCTCCTTCAAAATTGTGCATTTGGCTTTCAATGATCATAGTCATGGTGTTGTTCACAATTATTTTGTTTAAGCATTTAAAATATTTACCAAGAATATGGTAGTGTCCTTCTTTAAAGTGTTGTCCTCTGTCAACCATGTAGGAACCTTACCTACTATCACAAATCACCGGTTTATGCATATGGTGGTTTGTACATACAAAGGTGATTGCCCCAAGCTCTTGTCAATTTAATATATTCCTCATAACAACCTATTTGAGCCTTCATAGTGATTGCCTTCTTTGCTTCTCAATGATTCATAGTCACTATCATAGTTCATTTGATATTCCTTAGCCTAAAAATTATGGGATTTGTTTCAATATGACTGAGAGTCACATTAAATGTTTTCCAAGTCTTTGTATAATGGTATATGTATATGTCTAAAAATGGTCATGATTAAGCTTGTTAATTAATTAAATATGATTTATTTAATTAATTCCCCTAATGTCATCTACATATAAATAAATTTAATTATTTATTTATATCGTTCATCTTCTAAATTCTTCTACCTTAAATTAAATAAATAATTTTATTTAATTACTAACATTTCTACCCTCCGCTTAATTAAATTAAATAAATTTGTATGATTTATTATATTTAATTATCATTTTGGTTCTAAAGTTTAAATATTTTTGAATATTTAAATAATGGAATATTCTCCATCCCATATTCGAATTTAAAATATTAAATCTTTTATTTAATATTTTCCATCTCACTCTAATTTCATTTTTAAACATAATTAAATATGAATTATTTAATTATGTGAGTTTCCATTTCCATCTTCACTCCTAAATTAAATAAATTTAATTTATTTAATTCTAATTCATTATTAACTCACCTTTCCAAATTCTAACTCGCTTTTCGAAATGGAAATTTCTCTTCAAAACTCAATGAAGAAAAAGGGAAACCTTCCATCCTCTTCTCCACTTTCAAAAATCTCCCGCCGTCCATCCAAACAAGCTTAATCCGGACCATCGATTGATTCAGCCAATCAAATCCATTCGAAAACTCTATAAATTCTGGCACAAATCCAAGCTTTTGGTTACACTACACATACTAATCCACGTTTACACGCATGCACTTACATACGCATACCTACATTTAGGCAATCAGTTTTTATGCATTCACATCATTTTCAGCATCACATTCACACTTTCATGTTAGCATAGATTTGCATTTTGCATATTATGCACTTAAATCTCGTTCTTCATGCTGTCATTTTGTTGAGCTCTATCTGCTGATCTGAGAGCAATTCGAAGCAACAAAATGGTGAAGTTAGAGGGGGATAAAACAGTTTCGAAAGGCTGCTGTTACGGTTTGCACATTTTATTTTCAGCTTTTCAATTTAATGTTTTATTAACATGTGTTGAATTTTCATTTAAATTGATCCAATATTTCATACACACAGTATAGTTAAAATCCTTTATAACAATCTTCTAAAAATTCCTCCAAACTACCCTCATAACTTAGTTATACATTGATTGTTCCTTTTACTTTGTTCTTAAATAAGATTTCTCCAAGACCCTACCTAACCATGAACCATAATTGTCTCTCCTTAATACATGACTTCCCTTGGAATGTTTTATATTGTATTTCTTTGTGCCTCCTTTTCTTGCATTCTAGATGCTCATAATGGTTGTTTTCAACTATTTTATGTGTCCCTTATGTAAGACTATCCTCATGGCTTTTAAACTGCACTTGATTTTCATATGACTAGCTATGATCTTCTTTTTATGACTATGATCCTCTTGAATGATAGTGATCCTCTATGATCTGCATACCTATGACAATGATCTCTTTGAACTTGGCTTCCCTTATGGTATATTTCAAGGTTATATCCTTTGTTCCATGTGAACTTAGGACTACTCATTTGAAAGTACTACCCACTCTTCCATGTACATTGTGGCATGACTATCATTAGACTGCCTTTGATTATCCTTCTTGCTTCATTGCCTTCTACCTATGACCAAAATTATCACATACTTCTTCCCCTCTTTAGACCGTTTGGAATGACTATCCTTTTGGTAATTCCAAAATTACTAGAACAAATAATTTAGTAAGTATAGAATCTAAAAGAAAACCCATCCATCCATCAAGGTGTAGAATTCAAGTAAAGGAAGTAATATATATATGCATTTTCTACATCTTATACCTTTCAATTTATACAAAGGAATGCATCTGAGCCATAGGTGTATTCTCCTATATGAGAAATTGGAAATAAATTCTGTAGTCCTAGCAATATGAGACATGGAGAATAAGAAATGGAAAGACTTGTATTTTGTTACATCTGAATTCCCTTTATGATAGTCATAAGGACTTATGACTATCCTTTATTTCAATATATTTAGGGAAGTACATGTTTCACTATCCATAATTTGATTCATACTTGATTGCCCTTTTAAACTTTTATCTACACTCCATGGTTTCTTTATAAAATGGTCTGCCTTTTTCCTCTACTAAAATCTGATTTGTTTGAGTCTCCTCCACCTTGACTCTACATTAGCTAGTTATGGTTGTGGCTTAACAAGGGTAGATTTTTGTAATGAAGACAGTAAGTTAAATGAATGTAAGTAGAGAAAGTTTTGCATACCTAAAAATGATACAAAATTTCATGGTTAAGTGGAAGCCTCTCATCAACAACAAGATCCAAATATTTGTGTATCTATCTCAATCAAGCCTCTAGACCCTTCAGAGCTGTTAATTTGTCCACTATCCTATTATGCAAAAAAAGTCAAATTTTAGAGCTATGTCACCACTAAAAACAAAAGAAACAGAGCTTTGAAACCAAATCCACACACAACATAATGTGGTATTCATACAAAGCCATACAAACAAACTAAACTCATAACATTGGAATGGAAACAACTTGAAATTATGATGTAGAGCATGGATTTAGTTTACTCAACTAGAGGCACATTTCACAATAATGGGTTCTTCATGTAAAACATTTGTACGAGGTTCAAATAGTAAAGAGATTGATGAAAAATTGAGGAATTAAAAAGATACTTGGATGTAGTTGGATTGAGCTTCTCTTTGTTTCGAGAATAGTTTAATATTCTCTACTTAATAGGGCCAACCATGTGATGATGGAAGCTCATTTGGCCCCTCCCCCCCACTCACATCACTCTCAATTCCCCATACCCAATCATATAATATTAATCATTCATTCATCCATTAATATCATATAACATTCATTCATTAACATATTCACATTCATTCATTCATCCATTAATAACATATAACATTCATTCATTCAGTTTTTACATATCATCAAAAATATGGTTGTCATAATATGATTACAATCACTTTTATTTTATTTCTTTTTAGAAGCTAAAAAAAGATGAACTGGAGTGCCATTTTATAAATCATCTATGCCCACTTTCACTTGTTTTTCCCTCTACTCATGATCTTAATGTATGCCTAGTGGTGTACTAATCATGATGTGGAGGCCACTGCAAGGGGGCATCAACTGCAATAACAAAGAAATGTTAAATTGATATGTTTTGTTATTATTGTTACAAGTATTTTATTAATTAAAATAACATTAGAGTGGTGCTCTTTACCTGATGGGGCAACATCATGTTCCTGATCTTGTCTTATAACATCATGCTCAACATGTTGAACACCCTCTAAATCCTGATTTGGAGTTGAAACACAAAAGGTTACATTAATTAATACACCAGTTTCAATTAAATATGTTTAAAAGAACATTAGAGTGGTCCTCTTCACCTGATGGGTCCACATCATGTTCCTAATCTTCTCTATCTTGATCATGCTCAACATTTTGATCATGCTCTACATGCTCTAAAGTTGAAAAATGAAAGGTTACATTAATTAATACACCAGTTGCAATTAAAGATGTTTAACTGTATTAATCCATACTACATTTTGTATAGCATGTGAATACATCCAGTACTGGGATGCACACCATGACCTTCATCTGCAGGTTGTTCTCCACCCTCACCAGGATGCATTCCAATGAAATGTGTAGTGGAAATTAATATTGAATAGATTGCACAAGTATTCAATTTTAAATAAAATTTATTGAGTTTATTTACCTGTGTATCAGATGCAATGGAAGATTGTGTTTGACTAGTCAAGACTCTTAGGCATTTAGCCATGGATTCATAGCCATGTTGGAAGGAAATACTCATTTCCTCTTATGTGGGTGATCTGTTGAATCCAGAGCCCTGCATTTTTGCATAAGATCATGAATTGTGCTTCTATGGTGTGATAAAACTATTTTTTTTTGCAATTTATTATTTGGATGCAATATTTCATTTATTGATACTTACAATTCATGCGGCTAATTTCATATAACCACCAGAGCCAAATTTGTGTTGCCCATGTTTTTATAGTCTTGCCTTTGTTGCCTTCGATGTGTCGGGCAACCTATGAAAAATTTGAAATATGTTAGATTATGTAAAAAGAAAGAGTAACTAGTATATAATTACATTTTTGATAGTATCACATACTTTCCTTGGCTTGATGGTGTCTTTCCTTTTTTATTTTCAGCCTTCTCCTTTCCATCTAATACCAGGTCCTTCCAATCCCTCTCCAAAATCATAAGGGGATGCTCATACTTTTTGTTCTTCTCTAAATGTGACCTATATTGGTCCCTCACATACTTTAGATATGTACCAACTTTCTTAAGGACCTTAGTTTGGTTGAATGTTTTATCACCAAACAACACAACTAAACAGTTAATGAGCTCATCCTTTAAATCTTGATTTTAGGCATTCCACCATGTACGTATGGTGGGCCCAAAGAGATCCAATGTTATATCACCTAGATGTTTATAAAAAAACATCATTTCCTACAAAATGATCATGGGATCATTAGTCTAAAAAGAGTGATCAATAAGTAAATTTCAATTGGATTATATATAATAATAATTAAAACATTTTAAATTACTTGGGACCTTCTCTATCTTTATGGGAACAAAATCCTCAGTCACCAAAAATGTGACCGGAAATGTTCCCGTACTATTAATATGGAAAGATCCAGGAAATGCTACTAAAACATCACCACTCCTAGTGCCTCTGCATCACGAGTACTACCTGATCCCTACATGCTATGTGTTGCTAACATTGCAGTTGAAAATACAGGCACAAATGATGGGGTTGGATGATCTGATGTATGTGTAGGAAGATCAAGATGGACACTTGTACCAACCCCTACTCCGTGGGTAGCACCTACAGTACCCTGATCATGTGCATCAACATCATGAGGACACAAAAAATCCTATAAAAACAACACATATTTAGTTCATGACATAAAAGAGTACAAATTATAAAACCATGAATGAACTTATAATTAAAGACCTAATGACAACTTACTTGCAAGTTTTGTACTCTCTCAGTCAATATTTTAACCCTCTCTCTTATCTCATCTGTTTGAGGCACTATGAATAACAATTGAAGGATTTCTTCATTGCATTTTTTTTGTGTCTTCCTTATCATATCGAGAGGGTTTGTTGAATATGCGATGTCATCATCCAATAATAGTGACTGCACCTCAACCCTATGGATGCTCTCCTCTACTGCTGGTGCCTTTCCCCGATCAATCGACTACAACAAGAATATTAAAAACATTATCAAAATTAACCCAATAAACTTATGAAAAAAACATAATAATAAAACATTTTGCTCGTATCTAATTTGTACAATAACAATGAGGTAAACCTATCGGGTATATGCGCTTGAAGATGCATCACAATCTATGGTCTGGGTCAGAGCCTTCCTCGTACAATCAATGTCCCACTGTGACAAAAATTAAATTAAAAAAACATTACCGAAATGAAACCAATAGACTTATGAAAAAAATAATAATAATAAAATGGTATATTGGAGTCATTAATTGGAGGTTGGGTAAAATGGTATATAGTACATACCACCCCCATAGTAACTATATTTGTATCTAAGTGATTCAAATTGTAATCGATTAGCAACTCTTGCCCTGCAGTTATTGATTTTATCTCACATAAGAATACATGGTTTCCATCATGTGCCTTGAATATGAAATTGGGTTGCTTATTTGTTGACCCAGGTCATGTACTGTTTATAAACCCTACAATATTCCCTAATGCTTTTTTCCTTCCGTCAATGTACATAGCCACTCCTTTATTTTGATCCTTATCTTTTAGCTGTATATAATTTTCTAACAGTGCATACCTATGCATACTTCATGTATATTGAACCAATTGCATCCAATCTTTGTAACTATAATAGGGTCCGACATACTTCATCAATTCAGTAACTTTATCGTAATGGACCTTTATGCCTTCCATGCAAAATAGGCCCAAACCATGTAATGATGATGGTTCTATGCAATATATCCTCTCGTTGACACAAAAATCAGTGTTTATTGGAGGAAGTTCCCTGGGTACCCATTGTTTCCATAGATGTTTGTACCTCAAGGGAACCTCGATGTTGCCTATGCTATCATCATCATAAGAACATGACCCCCCTTCAGCAAGAAAAAATTTCATGCATTTACAAAATTTTCTTCTAATCTTTTGACCTCTAGTTGATCTCCCTCTTTTAGCCCTACTACATTTCTCGCTTTCCTCTTCTCCTCCTGAATTTCCCTCGCTCGTAGAAGACAAATCTAAAAAATACCTATTTGGTGGTACTTGCACTCATAAGGATGTTGGATAAAGCTATTTCATGGTGATGTGATCCCAAGGTGACATTATGATTAATCTATCATTTCATCTCTAGAACACTAATAAACATAATTCAGGTGCACGTGTGAGGTGGTTCAGCTGTCCACTGATAAATTTCATATGTCTAAGTGGTTAATGGGGAGGGAGTGTGTACTAGGACTAGTTAAGTCATCATAAGTTTATGCTTTGGCAAAAAAAATTGTTTGTCATCTTAAATCTTCACATGTTTAATTCCTAGGAGACTTTTGGTATGTTTTAAGGTAGGATGAGTGGTTGCATCAATGTTCTAGTTCTTTATGCTATCGCCATGAGACCACATTTCTTTGAGGAATTCCATCACCATGAGACCACATTTCTTTGAGGCATTTTTTTCAAATAGTTCACTACCTTGTATATAGCTTGTCATGGAATTCCATCACCATTGAGGCATTTTTTCAAATAGTTCATTGCCTTGTCTATGCTATTGCATACTATTATTCTTAGAAATTTTTTTCCAAGCATCCATAGCTTGTTTGAAAGCACTTGTTTTAGGATTTTAGCCATAGCATTAAGGCAGTGAATTGTTTGATAAAATGCTTTGGTAGTCATGTATGAAAAATTTCATAGCATAGCAAGGCAATGGAATGTTTGAAAAAATGCCTCAAATAAATGTAGTCTCATGAAGATGGAATGCCATGACAATCCATAGCCATAGGAATTTTTCATGGAATTCCATCACCATGAGACCACAATTCTTTGAGGAATTTTTCCAAACAATTCACTGCCTTGTCTATGTTATTGCTATTATGCTTTGATAGATTTTTTCCTATAGCTTGTTCAAAAGCACTTGTTTTAGGCTTTTAGACCATAGCAGCAAGGAAGTGAACTGTTTGATAAAATGCTTTGGTAGACATGTATGAATTTTTTTTTAGCATAGACAAGGTGTTGAATTGTGATTCTCACTTGCAAACAATAGACATGCATTCCAACTTGTGATTCTCACAAGCAAACAACAAAGTCACCAATAATGGAGTTGCAAAGTGATTGAAAGCACTGAGTTATGGTTTGTCCCATTAGCATTGAAGACAATTATACAAAATACAATCACAAAGAGTAATTGGTGTGATTCTTTGAACTTATATTTTTGTGTGTCTTGTTTATTTTCTCAACCCTATTTCATTTCTAGATTTTTGTGTTTGTGGTTTCCTAAGTTTTATGGGAATCTATGTTTCTTTCTATAGAATGATACATAAATATTTATTCACTTTCTTCTTCAAAAATCATGGTATGCAATCAAGATTTTTAAAAGAAAGAGTTTTAGAATATGGGAAATTTTGTTTTTAGGTCCATCTTTGAACCCTTGATTCTACCCTATGTAATTCTTTAGCCAATTATATGTTAAGGTGGTTAGAATTTTAAAATATCTCTACTTAGATGTGAACTTTTATCCCTGAAGTCCTCGAATCTTTAGGTAATGTGTTGCAAGTGGAAGAAACAAGGTCTACTCTTCCCCATCTTAACTCTAGGGTTTTTATATCTCTCAAATTTGACGAGTGTATTCTACATATTTTATGCTTTCAATTGAGTGATAATAAAACTAAACATGCTATTGATGTTTTGAGAGGTCTGAATGCTTGTTTTCTATGTAAAATGGATGGCCATCAAAGAAGGAATGATCCAAAAATTCTTAAGAATATTAAGACTTGTAGCTAATAGAATTTCATCCTTGATTGTGTAGGAAATAATAAAATAGACAATAGAAAAATTTATGAGAATGATTTTGATTCTTTAGATGAGATTCTTGACAAATTGGAGGACTCTCATTCTAGTGAGGAATATGTTTTTGAAAGAGGAAAAAATGGGTTTTACAGGGACCCAAAACCACAAAGTTTACAAAATAAAGAGAAATTCAGTAAAGAAAACATAGATAGAAAGGCTATAAAAAAACAACAGTAAATGACCACAGCCATAAAAAAGGCCAGCGAAGGCCACAAAACCAAAAAAACCAACCAAAAAGCCAGTAGTAGCTAAATTTGTGTGTTTAAAAGATCAATAGTTTCAGCTTCCAACTCATTCATATCTTGAACCCCCCTCTTTAAGATATGAATCATCTGTGTAGTGGGAGGCTCTTTCCTTTTGAGGTTGGCCCAGGTCATTTTAGAAATACCTTGGTCCTCAATCTTGCTTTCCTTTTCCGCTTCCAAGTCAATAACCAACGAAGCTTGTTGTGTTTCTTCCAGCTTCTCAGACATAGCATTGATAATAATGGAATTGTGCCTAGCCATTTTATGGTTTTGTTCTACAACAGTTTTCAAATTATTTTAATTTTAACCATTTTCTCTTCCAGAGACTTGTACTTTTCCTCATTGTCTCCTCCTTTCTCACCAATGTTGTTCTTATTCCATTTCCCTTTGCTGAGAGCAGCTATCTTCAACTCCAACTCCTTTGATTTGCTATACAAATCCCTGTTTCTTTGATTGAGCTCATTAATTTCAAGGTAGGCTCAATTCAAGACCTTGAATATGTCACTGATGTCATTTTTAGCAGAGGCCAAAATGTCACTAGACTGAACCTAGTCTAAAATGAGATTAACATCACCTAGGTTGGGTGAGCTAGTAAATATGGTACCTTCAAATCTGAAAGAGGCAGGAGGGGAGGGCACATAATTTCTACTAGCTTCAGGGTTATCGACTTTGTCTTCCAAGGAGTCCGCAGAGTAGGAGACTAGCTTGTTGGTAGGGGAGCCCTTAAGAACATGATTCTTTAAGGGGGCAGAGCAGTTGGGGAAGGTCTCAGGGTTATCTTTAGCAAGTTGGGGTTTTTTAGAATGGGTTTTCTTACCAGACATCTCAGATGATAGGTGGGTTTCAACAATTCTCTCCTAGTTTGGCTGAATCTCTGAACCCCCACTATCAGTGTCATAGTCCTCGAACTCCATAGAGGCAACAGGGTTAGATAAAGCTGACATGCTTTGATAGTGTTTATAAATTAACCTAATAAGACCAGGATGAAGAATATGGTATCTCCTGGGATTTTTCCTATGGTCTTCTAGGCTATTAGTCAATGAACATAACAGGCAGTGAGGCATAGAAATCCGTACCTTATGGTGAAAGTGGTTAAGAATGGAAAAATGGTGCCCATACACTCTGGTAAATCTCCCATCCAGAGTGATATACTCCATTATTACATGAAGTACCTTTCTCCACAGTGCCTTGATAGTGTCAATTTCAAAAAAGTTGTTAGAGATTTTAACCAGTTTCAATTTCTCCTTGTCCTTCTTCAAAAATCTTATGACCGCCTCATCAGAAAACCTTCTGTCGTGATAAAATTTCACTCCCTCGGTGGACAAACCAGTAATATCCCCTATAATTTTCTCATCCAGCTTCACCTTCCTACCAAAGAGAATGATTTCGTCGTTGTTCCAATTCTTCTCAGAGTAGTCCATGGCCACATAATCTAGCCCATGAAGTTTTTCCAAATATGGAACCAAGTCACCTCTTATAATCTGCTCCCAAACCTTGTCATTCCTAGTGTGCACCTCATACCTATTAGGCTCAACTCTTTTCCTATCCCCCCCATATTTGTTTGCTCCTTACTGTCAGCTCTACTAGTGCCGAGAACCTATTGCAGAATTATGTAGTTGTTCCAATGCACCCACAAAGCATGCTTCTTTTCCTTCCCTTCTAAGTAACATGACGCGACCCCATAAAATCTCTTGATTTTGATGTACCTGGCACCTTTCTCTTTAATCATTAAATATAGTTGCCTCTTTCCCATGTGTAACATCATAATCTAGTAAGGCCTTGACTTTAGTTCTCAAGTCCCTATAATTCTACCACGTGTTCAGTCCTTGCTTCCTAATCCCTTCATAATCTAGTGAGGCATATGTTGGTATCCTTGCATGTATGCCTTTTTTCAACAATGAGCTTGCTCTTCTTGTTTGTTTTTAAGGATAATTCTAGGTAATAAAAATATGCCCAAGAGATTTCCTTAGAAAGATTGAAAGAGTTTAAGTTGTTTGTTAAAATGCTTTGGTAGTCATGTATGAAAAATGTTGTAGCATAGCAAGGCAATGAACTGTTTGAAAAAATGCCTCAAATAAATGTAGTCTCATGAAGATGGAATTCCATGACAATCCATAGCCATAGGCATTCGTCATGGCATTCCATCACCATAAGACCACAATTCTTTGAGGCATTTTTCCAAATAGTTCACTGCCTTATCTATGCTATTGCTATTATGCTTTGATATATTTTTTCCCATAGCTTGTTCAAAAGCACTTGTTTTAGGCTTTTAGCACATAGCAGCAAGGCAATGAAATGTTTGATAAAATGATTTGGTAGGCATGTGTGAAAAATGTCGTAGCATAGACAAGGTGTTGAACTGTGATTCTCACTTGCAAACAATAGACATGCATTCCAACTTGTAATTCTCACAAGAAAACAATAGAGTCACCAATAATGGAGTTGCAAAGTGATTGAACACACTGAGTTATGGTTTGTCCCACTAGCATTGAAGACAATTATACAAAATACAATCACAAAGAGTCATTGGTGTGATTCTTTGAACTTATATTTTTGAGTGTCATGTTTATTTCTAGATTTTTGTGTTTGTGGTTTCCCAAGTTTTATGGGCATCTATGTTTCTTTCTATAGAATGATACATAAAGATTTATTCACTTTCTTCTTCAAAAATCGTGGTATGCAATCAACATTTTTAAAAGAAAGAATTTTAGAATATGGGAAATTTTGTTTTTAGGTCCATCTTTGAACCCTTGATTCTAACCTATGTAATGCTTTAGCCAATTATATGTTAAGGTGGTTAGAATTCTAAAATATATCTACTAATATGTGAACTTTTATCCTTGAAGTCCTTGAATCTTTGGGTAATGTGTTGCAAGTGGAAGAAACAAGGTCTACTCTTCCCCATCTTAACTCTAGGGTTTTTATATCTCTTAAATCTGATGAGTGTATTCTACATATTTTGTGCTTTCAATTGAGTGATAATCAAACTAAACATGATATTGAAGTTTTGAGAGCTTTGAATGCTTGTTTTCTATGTAAAATGGATGGTTATCAAAGAAGGCATGGCCCAAAAATTCTTAAGAATATTAATAGACTTGTAGCTAATATAATTTCATCCTTGATTGTGTAGGAAATAATAAAATAGACAATAGAAAATTTATGAGAATGATTTTGATACTTTAGATTAGATTCTTGACAAATTGGAGGACTCTCATTCTAGTGAGGCATATGTTGGTATCCTTGCATATATTCCTTTTGTCAACAATGAGCTTGATCTTCTTGTTTTTTCTCAAGGATAATTCTAGGTAATAAAAATATGCCCAAGAGCTTGCCTTAGAAAGATTGAAAGAGTTTAAGTTGTTTGTTAAAATGCTTTGGTATTCATGTATGAAAAATGTTGTAGCATAGCAAGGCAATGAACTGTTTGAAAAAATTCCTCAAAGAAATGTAGTCTCATGAAGATGGAATGCCATGAAAATCCATAGCCATAGGCATTCGTCATGGCATTCCATCACCATGAGACCACAATTCTTTGAGGCATTTTTCTAAACAATTCACTACCTTGTCTATGTTATTTCTATTATGCTTTGATAGATTTTTTCCCATAGCTTGTTCAAAAGCACTTGTTTCAGGCTTTTAGTCCATTGCAGCAAGGCAGTGAACTATTTGATAAAATACTTTGGTAGACATGTATGAAAAATGACATAGCATAGACATGTATGTGTTCTCCTTGCAATAGGGTAGCTTGTGTGATTATGAAAAAGGATGATGTCTAGTTTGGGACCCAAATGTCATAGCATAGACAAGGCGGTGAACTGTGATTCTCACTTGCAAAAAATAGATATGCATTCCAAATTGTGATTCTCACAAGCAAACAACAGAGTCACCAATAATGAAGTTGCAAAGTAATTGAAAGCACTGAGTTATGGTTTGTCCCACCGACATTGAAGACAAATATACAAAATACAATCACAAAGAGTAATATTCACAAACCAAATCAAATAAAAAACCCTATAGCACTATGATTCATAAATTTCAAATGAAATATATAGACCATTTTAGTGACAGACGAGATGCAGAGGCCTTCACAGAAAAACAAATCACAAAAATTGTGGCTTCCTGCTTTCCTTTGCTGGCGCGCGACTCACTTTTCTTGATGAGCTAGGTTTTTAGATTATGTCAATGAAAATGAAAATTGTGGCACCATGTTAAATTTTACATAATAAATTATATATAATTAATATAATATTAGCTAAATTTATAATATTAATATTATATTATAATTATTATAATATATATTAATATAATATATAATATTATAATATTAATATATTATAATATTAAAATAATATTATAATATAATTAATATAATTATCTCTCTATATCTCCCACTATCTATGTCACTCCCTCTTCCCCCCTCTATCTATTGAGTTATCTCTCCCTCTCCCCCTTTCTCTCTCTTCCTCTTCAACCTATCTCTCCCTCTCTCCCCCTCTTCTCTACCTCTCTAATGTCAAGCCTTCTAAAAATAGTGTTTTATGGTCTCTTTAAAATAATTATACAATATTAGGGAGATTGGGAAGGGGAGAAAACTAGAATCCTTCAAAATAGGGGTAGTTGTGGGTTTGTTCATTTTCTTTGTAGACTATATACTTAGTTTCTCTAGGGTAAATAAGTCACTATAGAAATGAAATATGTTTGATTTTCTACCTAATATTGTTTTTGTGTTTTTGAAATGGAAGAGATCTACAACTCTATAGAAATTGCTATATGCTAATGGTCAAATTATTAGACTATTTAGATCATTTTCTTAGTTGTGTATCCTAACTAATATAGAGTAAGATTTTTCATTTTAATTGACTACTACATAATAATTTATGTGTTGAAAGAATTGTTTCCATTCTTTGTAGTTTTTACATTGGAATACAAATCATATTTAGTTTCACGCCAATATACTTCTTTCATAAATCATATTTGTTTAATATCTTAAAATTAGATGTTAGTTAAATTGGAAAAGTTGTTTGAGTTAATTACTACATTTGATCTAAAAATGTTCAACACTTTAGATATATTCAATTAGATATATATAGTTAAATTGGAGGTGTCATTTGAGTTAATAGTTAAATAACATAATAATCAATTAAAGCAAGGGACATAATTTTGGATGTGTTTGAATTTAATAAATTACAAATTAAAATAGACATAAATTGCTTGAAATAAGTGTTTCATAACCCATCTAATCAAATCATAACCTATCAAAATGCAATAGGAACTTTCTAAAGAAAAGAACACTTGACCCAATCATAAGTGTATGGCCTTCATAGAAAGGAGTGATCCACCTTAGCAATAGCAACTACCCCATCCAAAATTTTCTCACATTACACAAAGCCACAATATTCCTCCAAGATAAGCCAATAAAATCCAACCTTATGTGTCCTAGTAATCAAATTGGAGATGATCCTAAAAATGACATTGCGAAGGGTGATTGGTCTAAAAAATATAAACAACTTTGCAATTATTTCACTACTACGATCAATGTGTCATCTTTCATGAAATTTCCCAAAAAGCTATTCATTATGATCATATGGAAATTTCTAGGAGAACTAAAATAGTTGTAACATTATGAATTAAAATTAAACATTAAAAAGTACATCATGAATTAATTATGTAATGGAATAAAAATTAAAAACATAATGAATTAATTATGTAACCACATAAGTCAAATATAATTCTATCAAGAAATGAATATCAAATAGATAATACAATCACATAACTCATACATTTCAATGTCATTGATCTTCTTCTTCATCCAACTCATTGTCTGTATCATTCGATCTAGATTCGACATTGTAAGGATTGGTCATATCATCATCATCGTCATTGATATCAGTTTCAATAATGTCATCATCCACATGGATATCATCTTCATGAACATTAACTCCTACATCATCATGATCTAGTTCCTCCTCTTCGACATCTTCTTCAAGAATATCATCAACTAATTGTTGATATTGATCATCATCTACATCATCTTCTAGTTCTTTGGTATCTTCTTCTTCCACCACATTATACTTTACCAGCCTTCCTCTTGGATCATGTCTAACAACAAATGACCAACCCGATTTACCTAGAACCTCTGAGTAAAATACCTACTCACATTGGCTTGGAAGAACATAGGGCTCATTTCTAGCTCACTTGATCAACCTTGTATTAACCATGGTAAATATATTATCATCTTCAAAAATAGTTCTCTTGGGATCATTTTCATTCAATTGTAGCATGTACCATAGGACGATGAACATAACTAATTTAAAGGATTTAAAGTGACACTCAAGTATATCATCCAAAATCCCATAGTATCAATTTTTTGAGACTTCTGGATGTATGCCGCTTCTAGATGAAACATTAGTCACCTGAAAGACTGTAGTTATCCTAGAATCACAAGCTTTCTTCATGTCATCCAAATTTTTGATTAAAAATGTATGACCATTGCACCACATAGCCCTGTAGTGTTTCACCTACAATATGTCAAACATGAAAAAATTATTGCAATATCATCAGTCGATAAACATATTTATTCTTGGCCGAATGTATGCAAAGAAAAAAATCTCAACATATATATACATCAATATAATTGAAAATAATTAAATAATATGGGTGATTAGTATATTTATATGTATCTTTTTATCTCTTAAACCATATGCTAAATCAATTTCCCTTGGTGTAACATTGGAATCTCCATTACGATGAGCTTCTTTAACCAATGAAGCCACACCTTCCCATGTTAATGCGCGACCAAATTGTTGACATCGTTCAATCCATACCATCATCCAATCAAGATTTTTTGTGATGTAAAAATGTAGAGCATCCCACTCTTGACCAATTGTAAATTTTTTTGAAATTATGAGTTATGAGTTTGAGTCTTGCACTAAAGAGTTTTGTAGCCTTTTTAAGGCAAATTGGAGAATTTTCATGTGAAATGAGAGGTTCAAGCCTAGGTTTCAACAAAATATGTATGAGAGATCTGATTTTATGAATTTTTACCCATGTAAAAACTTAATGGGTTGTGTCTGAGTTGGTTTTGAGGTTTGGAAGGTCATGGAAGTACGAGATTGAATAAACCCTCACGATTTTGGCCTAAAACAAGGGTTTTTGGGTTTGGCAAGAATCTGGTCGTACAATTGGAATATTTTTGTGGATTTGGAGGTTTGGAGGCATAAAAATTTCTTCCTCAAGATTTTATGGGCATATGAGAAGTTTAAAGACTAGTTGCTTTGTAAAATAGGCCTAATCAGCCTAATCAACACAACCTAGAAAGGGTGATTTTGGTGATTTGGTCCAAAGGACTTGTACTTTCCCTTGAAGTATGTTTAATAACACCAAAATGGTTGTCTAAAACCATCAATTTTTTGTCTAGTGTTTTGGGAAAGTTTTTAGTTATTGGGTAAAATAGTAGGTTTGCACTGCTACAAGGATTCAAGGAGTCAAAGTGTGAAATCTGACTTATGTGTTTGTCAGAATTTGAGAGTTGTTTGGATTGTTTAAAGTTTTCATTCTAAACTTTTTGGAAGCATCTTGAAGGTAGGTTGATAGGTTGGTTGAGTTGAGCCTCCCATGTCTACATCAATCAGCTAAGAAAAGCATGTGAAATGAGAGGCATGTGAAATGAGAGGTTCAAGCCTAGGTTTCAACAAAATATGTTTGTGAGATCTGATTTTATGAATTTTTACCCATGTGTAGACCTAATGGTTTGTGTTTGAGTTGGTTTTGAGGTCTGGGAGGTCGTGAAAGTATGAGATTGAATAAACCCTCATGATTTTGGCCTAAAACAATGGTTTTTGGTTTGGCAAGAATCTGGTTGTACAAGTGGAATATTTTTGTGGATTTTAAGGTTTGGAGGCATAAAAAAATTTTCCCCAATATTTCACAGGAATATGACAAGTTTAAAGACTAGTTACTTTGTAAAATAGGCCTAATCAGCCCAATCAACACAACCTAGAAAGGGTATTTTGGTGATTTGGTCCAAAGGACTTGTACTTTCCCTTGTAGTATGTTTAATAAAACCAAAATGGGTGTCTAAAACCATAAATTTTTTGTCTAGTTTTTTGGGAAAGTTTTGAGTTATTGGGAAAAACTAGTAGGTTTGCACTTCTACAAGGATTCAAGGAGTCAAAGTGTGAAATCTGACTTCTATTGTTTGTCAGGCTTTGAGAGTTGTGTGGATTGTTTAAAGTGGTCATTATAAACTTGTTTGAGGCCCCTTAAAGGTAGGTTGATAGGTTGGTTTAGTTGATCCTCCCAGGTCTACATCAATTAGTTAATTACCACAGTATATGACCTTAATTTATAATTGATGTATATTAAATATTAATAATTAAATGAGTAAAGAATGCATAAAAACCAAATTAAAAATTTATTATAATTACCTCTCTCTTTCCTTAATCTACCTTTCCCCATTAGGTACTCCCCTTTGAATTTGTTAATGGATTTGGGATCCCAAATGCAATCTACATGGATCTTTGTTGCAAACTTAGGAAGATATTCAGAAATGTACACCATGGTCTGGTATACCATATATTCCTCCACCATAGAACCCTCAAGATGTGCTCTTTGTCTAACCAAATCCTTCAAAAATTTCAAGTGCCTCTCAACCATCCACATTGACCTTGTGTGTACAGGTCCACACAATTCAATCTCCTCAACTTGGTGTATGACGTAGTGTTCTTGTGCATTGAAAAATGTCGAAGGTAGACACTTTTTCATTTCACACATTAGATGAGGAAATTTTCTCTTCCAATAATTTATATCTTCTTTATGGATTTCTTTAGATGACAACCATCTACAAGTGATTCAAGGCACAAATATATTAACGAGATTTAACAAAAATATACAATATGTCACATAACAAGTAAAACAAATGGCAATTATAAGATTTATACTATGAATTGAACAAATATTGCTACTTACCTCCTATATTTTCCAAGATCATAAATAACTTGCTTGAATTTTTTTATCGAATTTGTCTAGGAGAGATAGAGGTAGAACGTACTACACCAATTATAAAATGATCTTTTATTATTTTTCCAAAAGTAGTAAACATAATACACTAAAAAGTACATGCAGTATACAAATATATATATAATATACCAGAATAATTACCTTAATGAAGGTATGCCAATCATGCATTTTCATCTCTGACCCAAAT
Source organism: Sequoia sempervirens (assembly GCA_007258455.2). Classification (NCBI taxonomy): domain Eukaryota; kingdom Viridiplantae; phylum Streptophyta; class Pinopsida; order Cupressales; family Cupressaceae; genus Sequoia; species Sequoia sempervirens. The sequence goes on along the minus strand of VDFB02201500.1, from coordinate 66,648 downwards.
TCACCTTTCTTTGTTATGATATTGTTTATGTTCGCAACAAATCCTGTGGGAAATCAAATTTTTCATATGACTTCTTTTATAGCATTATTTTTCTGCTCCGTTAATAACCAAGGAAGGGCACTTATATTAATTTGGTCTCCATTTCTATTTAATTGAATGGCATTTTTCATTGCATGATTGGCTTCCTAAATGTCACTACAAATTTTGACAATTTTTTTTTGGTCATGCCTTCCATCCAATATTTTCCATAACGTTTCTGTTATATTCTTTTCGATATGCATTGTATCAAACAAATGCATAATTTGTAGCTACTCGTAGTAGGGAAACCTACTAAATTGTCTGGGATAACTTTTCATTCCCTATGGAAGCCGACCATTAATTGCTTGACAACCTTCATGAAGCATATAAGTTAAACAAATTAACAACGAAAATCATTGTCAATTACAGCATGAGTAAACAAAACACAATATAAAAATATAACTTCCAAACATATCATATATGATATATAAACAATTTGATCTGATGTATAACCTTGATGATTAATTCTATTATATTCCAACTTCCATAGGCGAGGTGTCATTCTTCATGGTTTTGATGTAGTCTCTTCTTTCCCATTGAAAATATGTTTTTGAATTACTCGATACTTATGATTTCTATGGAGGAAGTGCCTATACTCATCAAACACTTGCTTTCCTAAACTTGTTGAATGATGAAATTTCATCTTTGGACCACAAATTGGTCATGCAAATTTTTCCTTTGTTTGAAGAGCTGCAAGATCATATATAATTGGATTAAATATGTCAATTTTTATAATTATATATAATGAATATATTACTTAAAAAACATGCATGATATCTACTTCATAAAATTAAATATCGTTAAAGTGCAGTCGAACATTATAAGATACCACAAAAATGTGTTAGCCCTGGGGCATCATGAATTTTCCATACAAGCATTGCATGGAATTGAAATTGTCTTTGTCCTATTGGTCTAGAGACGTCATACATAGTGACACCATTCCATAACTTTAGTAACTCGTCGATAAGAGACTCGATATATACATTCATATCTTTAACTTTGTACTTACCTAGTTGAATGAACATAAACATTACATAATTATTATAACCATTTTACTACAATATATATAAATTAATGTACATGACTATTAAATGAAAAGAAATATAAGTCATTATGCAACAAATAAGACAAATGAGATGCTACTACGTTAAAGAAAATTGATGTAAACAAATACCTGGAACAATCATTGACAACATTATGTGCTCCCTCTTTATTGGCATCCATGGAGGAATGTTATTGTTGATAACAAAAATAGGCCACACCAAGTAAATAGATCTCAACTCTCCAAATGGATTGACACCGTTCATTGCCAATGAAAGCTAGAGATTATGAGGTTCTTATTTAAAGTGTGGCCATTTTTACTCCATGTCCTTAAATGCAGAACCATCCGTAAGAATTCAAAGAATGTCATCTCCACTTCTATTCCATGCATGGTAATCCATAAATTATGCTAAGCTTTCACACCTAAATAAATGTTGCATACGTGGAATAATTAGAATATAACAAAGAACCTTGCGAGGCACCTTTTTTGTTAGTTGATCTGTTTGATATCTACTGATATGGCATTCTAGGCATTCTATTGAAAATTCATGTTATTTAAGATATATAATATGATCATTGGGACATGTATCTATTGCTTGATACTCCATTCCAATATCTTTCATAATTCCAAATAAATCTCGATATGAGTGAGGTAAAATATTTGATGGTGGTAACAAAAATTCACCAATCAATCTACAACAAAAAATAATTTGTTAATATAAAGAATATTAATGGTACATATTTCATTCTTTATTTACTAGTGATGAAAAAAGATGACATATGACATACCTTAACATATGTGATATTGCTATGTTGGATAAACCATTCATAACCTTCAAGTTCACCAACAACAATACAACAGAGAGAAGAATTGTTTAGGAGCCTTCATAAAGGGGCTCGTATGCCTTCTCAAGTACAGGTAAATCATGAACATCATCAAAGTCATCTAGTTGATCATCATCATCAGCTATGCCACTAAATGTGTCATGGATCAATGTATTTGTACCATCATCTTCAACTGTGTTTTATGGCGCATGTCATCTTCTTCCATAGGATCATTAACTTCATCTTCAATATTCACAACTCCATGTTCCTCCTCTTGCAAAACCACATTCTCTAGGGCCTGATAATCCATATCTTGTGCCCTAGGGTGCCCAACCTTTATAATAATGATCGACATAAATAAACCATGATTATGATCAAGTGATTTTATATATATATATATAAAATGTTAAAACGATATAAACATTTACAAATTCAATCAATATAAAGACATATAATGAACAACTTACCAATGGATGATAATCATGCCCCCCTTCAATGTGACCATGCTACCTACAATGTTTCATAGCTATTGTGATTAAAAGTATTTTCGTCTTTAAACCCTTGCAATTATTGCAAGGATAATAACATTTCTCATCACCCTTTCTTTTCAATCTAGCTCACATTCTAGCAATTGTCTGTTCATTTTTTTCTCGACTAATATTATTTGACATGATTTTTGTTTACCAAGCTTGAATATTTAGATCTTCAAAAGATATCAAACTCAAACTCTAATAATTTTTAATCATAGACAGGTAACAAAATCTAATAATTCTAATATTTTGCACCCAAAAAAATTGGCATGCAACCACAACTGCAAAAGAGAAGATAGTCTGAAGTTAATGACCAACCCAAAAAACACTTTACAATGCTAATTCTAGAACTTATTAAATTCTGATTTTACTATGATTTCCAACCATTAAAATCCTAAAATCATTATATTGAACTTGCACATCAAAATCTGGAAATCAAATTCTCAAAATGCACAAGTCTAAAAATGAAATTTGATGGGATCTTGCTTTAAAATATGATTTTCAAACCTCGAAGTACATATGTGACTTCACAACTAAATTATAGAAAAAGACAATGACTACCCTCAACCTGGCGATATCTTCTTGACTTTTTTTATTTTTCCTAAGAAAATCGTCCTTAGTTCTCCACAAACTGTCGCAAGTAGAGAAAATTTGCAAGTTTAGCAAAACACTGTCACAATAAATAGGCGAAATCACAATTTCATGTTAGCCACAATTTCACTTTTTCTGATTTTCCATTTTTCTCAAAATTTCAACGAACATGTTTGTTGAAATTTTGACGAAACTTAGTCAAAATTTTCACAAAAGCCAGGTTCGCCAAAATTTCGAGGAACTTCGAGGATAAAATTAAAAATAAAATAAAATTACACTTCAAATTTCACAAGCACTTGACAATACATCAAATTATACATATTTCATCAGAAATTTTTGTCAGATTTTGCAGTCAAATGAGTTAGTGACTTGGGCAATTTTGATTAGGTGTCGAGAACTTTGGGGCATTAAATATTGTTTAACGGGAATATCCTCAATAACACACTTAAGGGGGGTCCAAAAGTGTATTAAAGGGTCATTTAAACATAAGAAAGGGTTAAATTAATGAAGACAAGTGTAGAAAAGCATGAAAGTGGGTAACAACAGTTCACAACACTTTAAAATAAGACTTGGTTACAACTAATAAAAAGTAATTATTATGATGAATTATGATAAGAAGATTCTAGAAAAGTGTAGAAACGTGTTACAACATCGTTACAAGACATCTTAGAAGTGTTAATGAATTAAATATTCAAGACCTAATGTCATATTATAACATTAAATCTAGGAAAAATCAAGCCAAAATCCACTAGGAAGGCCTAAACATGAGAAAAATTAGAAGGGTTACTTTTTTTGTGTCCACATTTAGCCCCCACTTTAGTGATAGGATGAACTTGCTTCAAACTCACACTAAAGTAGCCAATCATGCAACCAAGAAAGGTTCAAATTCACTAATGCTTAGTAAGATGAGACGCCAATAATCAAGAGGGATGATCAAGCCCCCAAGATTACGATCCCATGGCAAACCAATCATAAGCACAAAGGAACACATGTGATGATGAGAAAAGAAGAAAGAGAGCGTCAATCATCTATGTAACTTGTTATGTATTAGATCTAGGCTGCTTGTTTAGAAAGAAGGAATGTGTACTCACTCTAGGGCGATGAGACTTTTGGCTATCCGTCGGGTGAGAAATCCCAAGCATAATCACTCTGGGGCCACAAAATTGTTGGTCATCTGCAAGCTGAGAGATCGACAAAAAGGTGGCTATGGGGAAAGTCATGCCTCAAAATGGGCTTCCTGCTCAACCATATCAAAGTTATGCCTCCTGATAACTTTAATAAGGCACCACAATGGACAATGTTGGTTCATGCTTCATGAGACAAGCAAATATTTGTATGCTTAGAACTCATGAACAAGTGCAAAGGTACCACATGCATGCAAACTGCATTATGTAAGGTGGCAATGCAAAATAAAAAAAATGAAAAATGTAAAAGATGTTCACAGGAGTCTTGTTTGGTTCATGCGAGGTCTATAACCTAGGGAACATTGTGTCTAATATATCCAAGAGAGGACCAATCAAAGAATAGAAGATTCACAACTTAGGGGATGTAGTGCGTCACATGAGGCTACTAAGAGGAATGTAATATGCTAGAAGATAGATCAAACTTATGAAAGACACTACACCCAATGTCATCCACAAAGTGACAAACACATCATCTGAAATAACAAGGCCACACTAAGAATGAAATGCAAATGAATAATGCTAATGTGTGCCCCCACTTTAAAGAAATTTCTACACACTGTTCTGTGAGCAATTGTTTTAAATTACCAAAGGAAAAATGCAAACAAAAAGAAAGAAGACATGAGAGCCAAACTTGAAAATCCCCTATGCCAAGTCATATGTTTTCAATTGTGGCTACTTCATATGAAAGAAAAAGAAAAAGTAATGGGAAGGGGTTTCCCCCAAGAAGGGAAAACACCAAACACATAAGGGATCTATGGATTTGGGGTTAGTATGTTCATTCTTACAACTTTTTTATTAAAGAGCTCGGAACTGTCATCATTCCCTGAATACATAGAATGAGAAGAATGACACAAAGAGAGTGAAAAAAGAAAATAAATTCCATTTTGGGTCAACATGGAAGAGACATTGCGGTCTCAACGCTTTGCGTCATCCCTAAAAGGAAAACACAAAACAAAAGCGAAAAGAAAAAGAGAACAAGGGACCTTTTGGGTAAACATGGAGACATTTCAATCTCAATGCCTTGTGTCATCCCTAGAAGGAAAAAATAAGAAAAGAAATGGAAATCGTAAAAGAAAAAAAGGGACCTTTGGGGTCAACATGGAAGAGACATAGGGCATCTCAATGCTTTGCGTCATCCCCAAAGGGAAAACACAAAACAAAAGCGACAAGAGAAAGAGAACAAGGGAACTTTTGGGTCAACATGGAAGAGACATAGGGCATCTCAATACTTTGTGTCATCCCCAAAAGGGAAAAAACAAAACAAAATTGAAAGCGAAAAGCAATGTACAACATATAGAAGAATGAAGGTACAAATAGAGGAAGTGCACAAAGAGAGAGAAAACATCAAATGCACATTACGTGGGAACACAATACACACATACAATCAAAGAAAAAGGACTAGTAATGCAAATGCAAGTCATTTGCCTCCCAATCTCAGTAAAGCTAAGTAGAAGGTGAATAACATAACTAAGGGACAAAGAAAAATGTATTACTAGGACAAGGCTAATAACTTCTTGCCTCCACTAAGTGCAAGGCAAGAGTGAGCTAAAGTAGGTGACGGAAAGATCATGCAATGATGAGAATGTAAGATTCTACAATCATTGCATGATAAAGGAATGGGAAATGGTACATTATGGAATTATAGGATCACAGTTGGTATTGGTAAAGTGATACTCAGTACTTCCTTTAATGTCCGACATTCTTCACTGTGGTGGCCAAGAACATGATGATATTTGCAATATGGTACATTTGAATCTTTAGGACGTATGACCAACCTATTTGAAGGTGGTAGTAATATAAGACCTCTATTTAATTTAAGCATTCGGAGTTTCCTTTCACATTCAAGTGGTGGATTGAGAGTAAATTTGATTTTTTTCAGCTTGTAAGGTCATTTTCATTTACTTGATTCACACTTTTCATGAACGAAAGGGGGAGGAGGACCCATGGGGACCCTTTTTTCCATATTATGAGTATCATGGAAGGGTTGTTCTTAAGGAAGAAGAATGTTCAAGTCAGGAGGGGCTTGATAGCCTATCCCTTGTTTGTTTTCTTTTGTAGGAGGTTTCTCAAAAATTTGGTGGATTTCATGTTCATTTATAATGTCACATTCTTGATTTTGTAAGATAGTAAAACCTTTACCATGTTTCTCCTCAAGGTTGATAGGGGTATTGGTGATTTTATTAACATAGGATGGTTGTGGAATTACTTGTGAAGAAGAACTAGGTCCATCGGTAGGAGGGAACTTAGGTCCTTTATTGGCTTCAAGATGTAGGAATCCAAACATATTAGGAGGAGATATGGTAGGGAGGTCTTGAGACTTCATGGACATGGATAAAATGTTTTATTGTCTTCAAGGTTGGAAAAGTATACATTAAAAAACTCATTCATGCTAACATCATCTTCTCCTATGATGTCAACATCGCAAGGAGGATAATCATGAGGAGTTGAAGGAGCATGAGGAAGATCAAGGTCATTACGATCATGAGGAGTTGAAAGACATGTCAACTAAGGATTTTAATGATTGCAAAAAATTACTAAAGCAAAAAACCATGATGCAAATTGATGAAGAAAACTAAATGAAAGAAAATGAATAATACGTATGTAATTCTAGAAACAGTGAAAGAGATGCAACTACAAAAAACTGAGATGGAGAAAATACCGAAAAAATACTAGAAAGTACAATGCATAATGTGTAGGACTAAGTCGCCCAGTGTGGCAATTTAGTTCTAGTGCTGATTGTTTTAATGTTTTTCAGAGATTGCGAATGCAATTTTATGTATTTCAGATGCACAAATGAAGCTACAAAATGAAAATACAGGATTTTTGTTGCTTTCAATGCAAAAAGGATACAAAAATGCAAGCTATTGAAACTTTTCACTAATGCAAGTTGTAAAACCCTAGGATGGAAGTTAAACAATGCAATAACTAATGCAATGAAAATGAAACCTAGGATGCACTTGAAATCAGAAGGAAAAAGGTTCAAAATGCAGGATCACCAAAACATAAACTAAGATTTTAGGAACATTATTGGACACTTACCCTTCTAGGATTTTTCACCTAAAAGGGAAGGAATGGGGTTAAAATCTATGTGGTGTTTACACTCAAGAATAATGAAAATGAGATGAATTTTATCTAATTAAGATGTATTAATGCAACAATGTAAAAATGAGATGATACTATAATGCAAAACCTAAGAATTATGAAGTGCTAGAAAACATAATGTGATATGCAAACATGAAATAAACAACCTAGAAATGCAAATAAAACTAAATAGAAATATATGGAAAAAAAATGTGTGCACTTGGAAGGTGATGAAGAGTTGAATGAAGATTGCAAAGATCTATGGAATTCTAGAAATTTTGATATGCAAGTCAAATGGGACTAAGTCACCAGGTGGGGCGATTTAGTCCTGTTTCTGGGAAAACTTTATGAAACAAGAATCTGCCAAATGGGTGTCTAGAAATATAGAAACCAATATTTAGGCTTTGGAGTGGGATTAAATCACCAAGAAGGGTGATTTAGTAATACTATAGATTTCAAGAATCTCAAGACAGGATCTTGTAGCTTCACGTCTGCACTTGCTTTTTCTAATGTGGGTCCGAATATGAATCTTTGGAAAATGACCTGTAGAATATCTCCAAGCTTGATTTAGGGTTATTTTGACTTGAATAGCTTTGATTGATTGAAGACACCTTTTTCTCACTTTATCCTTTCACAAATCTGCCTACAAAATCTGCAAACACACATGCAAAGGGGGAAAAAAGGTTAAGGGTTAGATTATAGGGGTTTTCCTTGGTCAAACCCCACTTTGGTAATCAAACCCAAGATAATGAAATGAAATGTAAAGAGAATGATAAATAAACAACATGCAAGTGTTATCAACTTACCAAACCCTTTTTGATGAAAATCTAAAGATATGCAATTTGAAGTGCTCCAATGGATGACTTGATTATGCTTAGAGTACTTGAATACTTGAGAATGATTAATATTATTGCTTGAGAGAATGCTTGAATGAATTAGGAGATGTAAAATGAGGAAAAAAACCCTTATTTATACTTGATTTTACTAATTTTCTCAAAATTAACACATCACAGGCTGACCTCAAGGGTTAGAGGACAAAATCTTGCCATAATTTTAAATTTATTTTGATTTTTATGCCACATGAAACTAAATTTCCCAAGGTGGTGACTTAGTCCACCTGGGCAATTTTGATTGGGTGTCAGAAACTTTAGGGCATTAAATATTGTTTAATAGGAATATCCTCGATAAAACAATTAAGGGGGGCCCAAAAGTGTATTAAAGGGTCATTTAAACATAATAAAGGGTTAACTTAATGAAGATAAGTGTCGAAAAGTGTGAAAGTGGGTTACAACAATTCACAACACTTTAAAATTTGACTTGGTAAGTAATAAAAAGGAATTATTATGATGAATTATGATAAGAAGATTCTAGAAAAGTGTAGAAATGAGTTACAATACTTCACAACATCTTTACAAGACATCTTAGAAGTGTTAATGAATTAAATATTCAAGACCTAATGTCATATTATAACATTAAATCTAGGAAAAATCAAGGAAAAATCCACTAGGAAGGCATAACAATGAGAAAAAGTAGAAGGCTTACTTTTTTCATTTCCACATTTAGCCCCCACTTTAGTGAGAGGATGAAGTTGCTTCAAAATCACACTAAAGTAGCCTATCATGCAACCAAGAAAGGTTCAAATGCACTAATACTTAGTAAGATGGGACGTCAATAATCAAGAGGGATGATCAAGCCCTGAGGATTATGATCCCATGGAAAACCAATCATAAGCACAAAGGAACACATCTAATGATGAGAAAAGAAGAAAGAGAGCTTTGATCATTTGTCCAACTTGTTGTGGATTAGATCTAGGTTGCTTGTTTAGAAAGAAGGAATGTGTACTCACTCTGAGGCGATGAGCCTTTTGGTTGTCCGTCGGGTGAGAAATCCCAAGCATACTCACTTTGGGGCCACAAAATTTTTGGTCATCCACAGGGTGAGAGATCCACAAAAAGGTGGCTATGGGGAAAGTCATGCCTCAAAATGGGATTCCCACTCAACCATATCAAAGTTATAACTCCTGATAACTTTAACAAGGCACCATAAAGGACAATGTTGATTTGTGCTTCATGAGACAAGCAAAGCTTCGTATGCTTAGAACTCATGAACAAGTGCAAAGGTACCACAGGCATGCAAGCTATGTTATGCAAGGTGGCAATGCAAAATGCAAAAATGCAAAATATAAAATGTAAATATGTAAAAATGTAAAACATGTTCAAATGAATCTTGTTTGGTTCATGCAAGGTTTATAACTTAGGGAACATTTTGTCTAATGTCTCCAAGAGAGGACCAATCAAAGAATAGAAGATTCACAACTTAGGGGATAGAGTGCATCGCATCAGGCCACTAAGAAGAATGTAATATGCTAGAAGATAAATCACACTTATGAAGGACACTACACCCAATGTCATCCACAAAGTGACAAACACATCGTTTGAAGTAACAAGGCTGACTAAGAACGAAATGCAAATTCATGAAATAATTCTAATGTATTCACCCACTTTAAAGAAATTGCTACACACTGTTCAGTGAGAATTTTTTTTAAGGTAGCAAAGGAAAAATGCAAACAAAAAGAAATAAGACATGAGAGCCAAACTTGAAAAGCACCTATTCCAAATCACATGTTTTCAAGTAAGATTGTGTCATGTGAAAGAAAAAGAAAAAGAAAAAGAAAAGGGAATGGGTTTCCCCCAAGAAGGGAAAACACCAAACACAAAAGGGATCTATGGATTTGGGGTCAGTATGTTTGTTGCTGCAATTTTTTTATTAAAGAGCTTGAAACTAGCATCATTCCTTGAATACATAGAATGAGAAGAATGACACAAAGAGAGATAAAAAAGAAAAGAAAGTCCATTTTGGGTCAACATGGAAGAGAAATTGTGGTCTCAATGCTTTGCGTCATCCCCAAAAGGAAAGCTCAAAATAAAAGAGAAAAGTGAAAGAGAACAAGGGACCTTTTAGGTCAACATGAAGGAGACATTTCAGTCTTAATTCCTTGTGTCATCCCCAAAAGAAAAACACAAGAAAAGAAAAGGAAATTGAAAAAGAAAAAGGGACCTTTTGGGTCAACATGGAAGAGACATAGGGCATCTCAACACTTTGTGTCATCCCCAAAAGGAAAACACAAAACAAAAGTGAAAAGCGAAAGAGAACAAGGGACTTTTTGGATCAACATGGAAGAGGCATAGGGCGTCTCAACGCTTTGCATCATCCCTAAAAGGGAAAACACAAAACAAAAGAAAAAGTAAAAAGTAATGTATGACATATAGAAGAATGAAGGTACAAATAGAGGAAATGCACAAGGTGAGGGAAAGAATCAAACACACTACAGGGGAACACGATACACACATACAATCAAAGAAAAAGGAAAAAAGACTAGTAATGAAAATGAAATTCAAGCAAGAGATAAGTCATTTGCCTCCCAATCTCAGTAAGGGTAAGCGGAAGTTGAATAACACAACTAAGGGACAAATACAAATGTATTACTAGGACAAGGTTAACAACTTCTTGCCTCCACTGAGTGCAAGGCAAGAGTGAGCCAAGGTAGGTAATGGAAAGATTGAATGCAATGATGAGAATGTAAGATTCTACAATCATGGCATAATAAAGGAATGGGAAATGGTACATTATGGAATTATAGGATCACAGTCAGTATCAATAAAGTGATACTTACTCAGTACTTCCTTTAATGTCTAAAATTCTTCACTGCGGTGGCCAAGAAGGTGATGATATTTGCAATATGGTACGTTTGAATCTTTAGGACATATGAACAACCTATTTGAAGGTGGTAGTAATATAATAACTTTGTTTAAAAGCATTTGGAGTTTCCTTTCACGTTTAGGTGGTGGATGGAGAGGAAATTTGATTTTTTTCAGCTTGTAAGGTCGTTTTCATTTACTTGATTCACCCTTTTCATGAATGGAAGGGGGAGGAGGACCCATGGGGACACTTTTTTCTATTTAATGAGTATCATTGAAGGGTTGTTCTTGAGGAAGAAGAATTTTCAAGTTAGGAGGGGCTTGATAGTCTATCCCTTGTGTGTTTTCTTCTGTAGGAGCTTTCTCAAAAAGTTGGTGGATTTCATGTTCATTTGTAATGTCACATTATTGATTTCATAAGATAGTAAAACCTTTGCCATAGGTCTCCTTAAGGTTTTTAGGGGTATTGGTGACTTTAGTAACATAGGATGGTTGTGTAATTGCTTGTGAAGAAGAACTAGGTCCACCGGTAGGAGGGAACTTAGGTCCTTAATTGGTTTCAGGATGTAGGAATCCAAACTTATCAGGAGGAGATACAATAGGGAGATCTTGAGACTTCATGGATGGATAAAATTTTTTGTTGTCTTCAAGGTTGTCAAAGTATACATTAAAGAACTCATTCATGCTAACATCATCTTCTCCTGTGATGTCAACATCACGAGGAGGACAATCATGAGGAGTTGAAGGAGCATGAGGAAGCTCAAGGTCATTATGATCATAGCCAAAGGTACAATTGGACATGTCAACTAAGGATTTGAATGATTGCAAAAAATTACTAAAGCAAAAAAACCATGATGCAAATTGATGAAGCAAAATAAAGGAAAGAAAATGAATAATAAGTATGTAATTCTAGAAGCAATGAAAGAGATGCAACTATAGAAAACTGAGATATAGAAAATACTAGAAAATGCCAGAAAGTAGAATGCAGAATGTGCAAGACTAAGTTGCCCAGTGTGGCGATTTAGTTCTAGTGACGATTTTTTTAATGTTTTTATGAGATTGTGAATGCAATTTTATGTATTTCAGATGCACAGATGCAACTACAAAATGAAAATGCAGAATTTTTTTTGTTTTCAATGCAAAAAGCATGCAAAAATGCAAGCTATTGAAACTTTTCACTAATGCAAGTTGTAAAACCTAGGATGCAAGTTAAACAATTCAATAATTAATGAAATTCAAATGAAACATAGGATGCACTTGAAATCAAAAGGAAATAGGTTCAAAATGCAAGTTCACCAAAATGTAAACCAAGATTTTAGGAACCCTTTTGGACACTTACTCTTCTAGGATCTTTCACCTAAAAGGGAAGGAATAGGGTTAAAATATGTGGTGTTTACACTCAAGACTAATGCAAATGAGATGAAATTTGTCTAATTATGATGTACTAATGCAACAATCTAAAAATGAGATGATATTATAATGCAAAACCTAAGAATTATGAAGTGCTAGATAGCACAGTTTGATATGCAAACATGAAATAAACAACCTAGAAATGAAAATAAAACTAAATAGAAAGCTATGAAACAAAATGTGTGCACTTGGAAGGTGATGAAGAGTTGAATAAAGATTTTAGAGACCTCTAGAATTCTAAAAATTCTGATATGCAAGTGAAATGGGACTAAGTTGCCAGGTGGGACGATTTAGTCCTATTTCTAAGAAAACTTTATGAAACAAGAATCTGCCAAATGGGTGTCCATAAATACAGAAACCATTGTTTAGGCTTTGGAGTGGGACTAAATTTCCAGGAGGGGCGATTTAGTCTTCCTACAGATTTCAGGGATCTCGGGACATGATATTGTAGCTTCAGGTCTACACTTGCTTTTCTGATGTGGGTCCAAATCCGAATCTTCAAAAAATGACCTATAGAATATCTCCAAGCTTGATTTAGGGTTATGTTGACTTGAATAGCTTTGATTGATTGAAGACACCTTTTTCTCACTTTATCCTTTGACAAATTTGCATACAAAATCTACAAACACACATGCAAAGGGGGAAAAATGGTTAAGGGTTAGATTATAGGGGCTTTCCTTGGTCAAACCCCACTTTGGTAATCAAACCCAAGATAATGAAATGAAATGTAAAGAGAATGATAAATAAACAACATGCAAGTGTTATCAACTTACCAAACCCTTGTTGATGAAAATATGATGATATGCAATTTGAAGTGCTCCAATGGATGACTTGATTATGCTTAGAGTACTTGAATACTTGAGAATGATTAAGATTATTGCTTAAGAGAATGCTTGAATGAATTAGGAGATGTAAAATGAGGGAAAAAACCCTTATTTATACTTGATTTTACTAATTTTCTCAAAAATAACACATCACAGGCCGACCTCAAGGATTAGAGGACAAAATCCTACTTGAATTTTAAAATTATTTTGATTTTTATGCCACATGGGAATAAGTCACCCAAGGTGGCGACTTAGTCCACTTGGGCAATTTTGATTGGGCGTCGGGAACTTTGGGGCATTAAATATTGTTTAAAGTGAATATCCTCAATAACACACTTAAGGGGGGTCGAAAAGTGTATTAAAGGGTCATTTAAACATAAGAAAGGGTTAAATTAATGAAGAAAAGTCTAGAAAAGCATGAAAGTGGGTTACAACACTTCACAATGTTCAGTTTAAAATAAGACTTGGTAAGTAATAAAAAGGAATTATTATGATGAATTATGACATGAAGTGTCTATAAAATTCTAGAAATGTGTTACAACACTTCACAACATCTTTACAAGACATCTTAGAAGTGTTAATGAGTTAAATATTCAAGACCTAATGTCATATTATAACATTAAATCTAGGAAAAATCAAGCCAAAATCCACTAGGAAGCCTAAACATGAGAAAAAGTAGAAGGGTTACTTTTTTCGTGTCCACAAAATCAAATTGTTGTTCACCTAAAATATACCATACAACCTTAGATAGGAGTAACCATTGAACCTTGATTTTTTATATATGATAATCATGAGGAGTGAGAAGTTCAAATGAACCTAAATCCACCATTAAAGAAACAAACATCAATAGAGAAAAATAAACAATATACTATAATAAACTTATACCAAATATTCTAAATTAAATGAATTAATACTAAAATGAATCCCCCTAAGTGAAAACAACCACCAATTTCAACAATTTGTACCATAAATGCATCAGAGCACCAAAATATCCCTAAATTGAAGTTTTGATATCTTAAAAAGTAAAAAGTTGACATAGATTTATATTGCTCAAAAATACCTTTTCAATAACTATTAAAAGTAAAAAATATGACACCATGGGGAAAATATGAGCTTGAAAGCTAAAGATAATATAGAATTGAATCAACAACATTAGAAAGCAAACTATAATAGCATAAAGTTGGCTAGAGACAAGGGGATCTCAAAGCTTTGGATCGAAGGGGACTCCCTTAATATTGTCAATTGTCTTAGGAAAGGTTCTCCCCCCTCATGGACTATTGAAAATTTCATTTTGGACGCCCTTGCTTTGATTCAGGAATTTGATGAAATCTATATTTCTCATGATTTTAGAGAGGTGAATTGTGTGGTTGATTGGGTGGCGAATCTTGGGGTGATGTCTGCAAGGTATTGGGGGGCAAATAACATATTTCCCTTTGATTTAAGCAATATGCTCCATAATGACAAATCTTAGTATGTTAGTGTTGGCTATCTACTCGGCTATAGGAATGCATGGGTATCATGGTTTTTTTTGGCTGATTAGACACTTTGTACAACTAATGTTTATTGGAATTTATGGGAATTCAAAATTGAGTTGCATGAGCCTCCTTCCCATTATTGCTCTTGGTGGTTCTCCTAGTAGACACACACACTTTATGGGTGTTCATTTCCCATTTTCCTTATTGTTTATCTACTTTTGTGTGTGGTTTCTCTATGCAATTGCAAAGCTTTCGATGATGGGTGGTGATAGATGCAGAATGGAACTGCTTTCCTGTAATGACTTCAAGGCTAATGTTGATGTTTGGGACATCCTATAGAAGGGTGGGGTGAACCCTTTTATGGAAAGGTTGCATGGCTTTAATTCCAACATTTTGAAAGATTTCATTGATGCCTGGCATGTCAGAGTTCTCAGCATGTTTGGAAGGGATACCATGATTAATGAAGACTTCATTAAGAAGTGACTAGGATGTCAAAGGAAGGAAGGAAGTTCTACAAAGATAAGAACCTCTCACAGTCGGCCAAGAAAAAATTTCTCTAGGATAGACAAAGGGTTAAAATGGTTAGACTGGATTGTGGCAAGTAGGATAGGTCTAAGATTAAACCTATTTGGTAGGATGTGGCTATGGCGTTAATGCAATATTTCACCCTAGATGGTAGATACATGACAAGTATATGGTCACCACTTTGTTTTTCTAAATCACTTTCGACATAGTAAGCTCATTTTCTTCTTGTTTTACCTGTTGCTTTCTTTGGAGGAAGGAATTTTGAATTTTAGGAAGAACCCTAGAAACCCTTTTTTGCATGTCATAGTTGATTTTATTAAATCCAACTGTATAGTTGAAGCTCCCCATTCCCCTATTTTGAAAAAGAAGAGGAAAGGGAGTGGCAAATGTCAGGTTGAGGAGGTTCTTGAGAGTGAGGGAACAAAAATTGAAGAGGACTTAGAGGGATGGTTTGATGGGTACAATACTAACCTAGACTATACACCCTCATCTGGTGGGAAAAAAATCTCTACTTCGAAGGCTAAACCTTCACTCCCGTGTGTTAAGCACAAACTTAAGGATGTCTATGAGGAGGTTGCTAAGGAGGGGATTTGCATTGGTAAGAAGGCGAAGAGTCGGGGTTTGTGCTCTAAGGAGATGGTGGATAAGCTTCCAAAGGTGGATGAGGCTATTCAGGTTGGTGAGATGGTGAATTTGGGGAATTTGAACATGGCTTATGATGGTGATCGTGGGACCCCTCTTGCTGGTAAGGTGAATAGTGTTGTTAATGTGGGGAGCCTGATCATGAGTCAACTTCCAAGGATAGGGGAAAGTACAAGTTTATACCAGATGTTCCTCAGGATGAGGATCCTCCTACTGGTTCACATCAGGGTAGAGATTTGTTTTGGAGGGCCATGGACTTTTCGCAGGCATTGGATATGGTGAAAGAAGGGGTAGACATTTCTTTTAATTTGCTAATGTGGTTGGTTCAAACGTTGCAAGACCTTGACAAACAAGCATGACACTATCACACAATGCAACATTTCTACACTTCACAGTCTTAAGAAGAAGGATGCCATCTTTGGTTTGGCCAAATCGATGAACTCTACTGTCAACTGCGTGGTGGATGAATTGGCGAACCTGAAAAAATACTATGGACTAAGGTTGGAATTGCTAGAAAAAAATTATAGGAAGCTGTGTAAGGACATGGACACGATCATTAATCTTAGTAGGGAGAAGTTGCAGGCTTTGGTGAAAGGTATGGTTTTCCTCAATGAGAAGGAAAAAGAATGGATGCGCATAAGTCTTTTTAGTGACCAGGTAAGCAAGGAAATGGGGGAGAGTGCTATCAAGGAGCTGTAGACCATAGACTTGGGTGCTAGGCTGAGTGTGTGTACTCAAAGTAAAACTAAGAATTGAAAAATGGTCCCTAGGTAGGATGTGGAAGATATCATGGACATGCATGATAGGCTGGCATCCAAGAACCTGAAAGTAGAAAGATGATCAAAGAACTTATCTAATGGTTTTTTTTTTTTTCTCTTTTGTCTTTTCCTTTTGCTGCTGGTTTGTGTTGATGGTTCGCTGATGCCTTTTTAATTAGCTTGTTTTTGGTTGGTTGTGTGGGAAATCCATTGCTTTATCTTTACTGTCACTGTTCCTTTTTGTACAGGGTTTTAGGAACCATTCAAAACATATTTATCATTAATAAATAAAAACATTAGAAACCTCTAATATAATCTAAAAAATAACTTATACCACTATGAAATGTTCATAACTAGGTTTCTAACAATGATAAGAAGTTAAAGATATGATGTCCTAGAAAAAAGTTATGCCTCTAGAAATATCCCCTTCAAGGAATGAAAATGGGGACCTCTTCATTGTTTTGGAAATGAGATGACATATTGACTTGGATAGTAGGTGAGCACAAGATTTGAGCTATGTTTCTTAGATGAAGTAGACAAGTAGCTAAGCTAAGAATCTTGGCACTTGGTGGTGAGGTGGTGGAAACACAAACAAAAAGCCACTAAATTGGTGGGATTTGAGTTTCTTAGCTTGGAGGAGGTGGAGTGTTAACTCCACATGACACTCATGGGTTAAGCACCCCTAGGGTGAGTGTGACCATCCACTTTGCATCCTTGTGACTGGGGGCCAACAAAAAGACCAACAAACTTTTAAAATACTTTTTATTAAAACCTAACAACCATTCAACCTCTACCAATAATGACTAGAAGGGGTACAAATGCATTTATGTAGAATGGATATATACACAAAACATAATTTATGGTATTATTTCATAGCATATGAACCATACTGAATGGATTTCATACTATATGATTCTTTTTTTTTGTAAAATATTAAAGCCCTCCAAAAATAATTAAATTTTTAACTCCAAACTATAGAGTGTTTTATATGAAAGTATAGGTTTATGATCTTTTGAAATTAATGGTGAGGGTTTTTTTTTCCCTAGAGATGCATCCAACAAAATCTCCTACCTAAATTACTCCTAGATTTGATGAGCTTGCAAACTTAGCTCTAATACCATGTAAGAGTCATACACCAAACTTAAGAAATCAAAATAACTTGTAAAACTAGAAATCACCTTCCACAAGAAAGTGAAAAGGGATGAATATTCAAGATTAGATGATGCAATAATGGTATAATGGATATATAAAGTCCATGAGAAGCCCGAATTATATTGGAAAGGTGAAAGGATATGACGACACAAGATTATGGAAAGTATCATAATCATATGAATTTGTTAGAAACCAAGATCACCTACATGCAATCACTTGTCACATGCAAAAGACATGCAGAACCAAAGAAGATGTTCTGTAAACCTCAAAGTAAAAATGCGTTGAAGAGAATCAATTATTACAAAGAGATCAATCCTTATGAAGGAGATCAAGAAACCCTAAAAGGGAAACCCTAAATAAAACCCTAGTGTGCACACTTAATAATTAATCAATAAGTCATACCTAATGTGTCCAAACTATAGCAAAAAGTTTAGCTTAGAAGCTCCCTAATGCACGTCCAACAAAATCTCCAAACCTGTAAATTTAGCCCCTGGTCGCTCATATGACCAGGGGCTGGGTGCTGGAGTTGGCCGGGGGCTAGCTGCGGAGCTCCCGGTCTCCATAGGACCATTGTGGGGTGGACAGAGGCCTATGGGGGTTGAGCTGAGGCCCCCGGTCAGCCATATGACCGAAGCGGGGCGGAGGGAGCCCTTAGGGGTTGGCGGCAAGGCCCGACGGTGATCCGATGGAGGAGATGACGGCGGTGGATGGGTGGCCACCCAGTGGCCGCCGAGCGACGGGAGTCATTTAAACTGGAGGCGCCACACAAATCCTCAAAAATAAGTCACTTAACTAGTATGATATAATTAATTAAGTCACTTATTCCTTTAGTTACTTAAGCTAAACTTAGGCACATTAATAATTGATTAATTATTAGGTGTGCACACTAGGGTTTTATTTAGGGTTTCCATTTTAGGGTTTCTTGATCTCCATCATAAGGATTGATCTCTTTGTGATAATCGATTGTCTTCAATGCATTTTTACTTTGAGGTTTACATAACATCTTCTTTGGTTTTGCATGTCTTTTGCATGTGACAGGTGATTGCATGCAGGTGATCTTGGTTTCTAACATGGTATTAGAGCTCCAGACCTACAGCTTCTTGTTCATAATCTGAAGATATGGCCTTTCATGAGTTTCTAATCACCCGTCACATGCAAAACACATGCAGAACCCAAGAAGATGTTCTATAAACCTCAAAGTAAAAATGCATTATTGAGAATCAATTATTACAAAGAGATCAATCCTTATGAAGAAGATCAAGAAACCCTAAAAGGGAAACCCTAAATGAAACCCTAGTGTGCACACTTAATAATTAATCAATTATTAATGTGCCTAAGTTTAGCTTAAGCAACTAAAGGAATAAGTGACTTAATTAATTAACCAGTATGATATAATTAATTAAGAATAATAAATTATTACTCTAACAGAATTAAGATAAAATAAATAACCTAAAAGTGCCATCATTACACTTAATTAACTATGAACAAGACCTAGATAAGAACTAATTGGATAATATACCTCATTCACATCGACAATGTGCACTATATACCTAGACTATAACTAATTGGATAATATACCTTTAAAAAATCTATTGAATTGTGAGGGTTGTGTTCTCCTTAAGAAAACTCTTGGATCGATAAAATCAACATTGTTAACCAAGAATGAGGATAGTTGGAAAGCATGCAATATACTCCTGCGATGATGATGCAATATTTTTAAAACTTTATGCAATTGAAGTCTATATACATGTGCTCTATAGATTCTTAGATGTGTGTATGATGATTTATTTTGAATTATGTTTAGTCCTTAGATACACCACCCTAATATGTAATTTGGAACAATTCACACATTAGACTACTCTTAATAGATAATTGAAAAATACAACAAAATTTGAATTTTAAAATTCAAGGTTCAAATCTATGGGTGGAAAAATAATTTCAATCAATTATATAATAGTAAATGATATATTTTGAGGATGAACATATATTCCCAAGGATAAATAACTATAAAAAAAGGGTGGGATAATGCAATTGACCAATTTACATTTAAAATACATCTTACACACTAATAGATACACAAAGGACAACCTAACCCAATCACCATGAACTCAAAATAGAAATAAAAACTCTATTTTAAAAAAATAATCTAAAGTCAATTAATATGAAAAAGACAAGTTACATATAAAATTCAATTATTATTAATAAATATTTAAAATAACCTTCTTACCTAGTCACATAATTGTCATGACTCAAAATGTAAGAAAAAACTAAGCCTAAAATTATTTAAAATTAGTCTAAAACCAATTACGATAGGAAAGAAAATCTACAGATAAAATTCAACATCTTACTAATAAATACATAGAGAACCTTCTTACCTTGTTACATAATCACCATGATCCAAAATGTAAGAAAAAATAAGCCTAAAATTATTAAAAATTAGTCTAAAACCAACTACTATGGAAAAGACAATCTACATATAAAATTCAACATCTTACTAATAAATACATCAAAAAACCTTCTTATCTAATCTTATAATCACCATGCCTCAAAACGTGAAAAAAACTAAACCCAAAATTATTAAAACTTAATCTAAAATCAACAATGATGGAAAAGGAAATCTACATATAAACAATATAGTATAATAAAATTTTGACATGAATGGGATCATGAGCCTTAGATCAAGATCTCATTCCTAAATTGGTACCCATTTTTAAAATAGAATGGGCACTCACTTTAAAATGGGTACTCATTCTAAAAATAGAATGTGTACCCACTTTAAAACAAGTACTCGTTCTATTTTAAAATGGGTGCCCATTCTAATTTAAAATGGGCATCTATTTTAAAGTGGGTACGTGTTATATTTTTAGAATGAGTACCCATTTTTTTTTTGATGAATAAGTAGCTATCTATATTAATAAATAATATAAAAGTACATATTCACAAAAAAAAGTGGGTGGTAAAAAGGCACACCTCCGGAGTCATATGGGCCATGCCCAGAAAAACTAAATGATCAAGTTTTCAAGAAAGGCCATCAGGGGGCTAGAGCAGTGCCAACAGAGCCAGGAGAGCCTCTGTCATCCTTCTTCCCCTATACGAATATCCATTTTAAAGTGAGTACCCATTCTAAAAAATTTAAATCTCAACCTTCTTTTTTATTTGATTTTAGGCTTGAGAAAATTTTGGTAACCCAACCCTTAGCCTTTGACCTACAACTAAAAGCTAAGGAAATGTCAAGAGAAATATTTGACTTTCGTAATATAGCTGATGTACTTTTTAAGAATTGGTATATGAAATTAAAACCCATTATAGATCATGATGTCTAGTTTCTAAATATGTAAAAAAAAATATTGGATAATTTTTTCTATTTTTTATTTAATCTCTAAGAAAACTAGTCAATAAACTTAAAATATCAAACTTTTTTAGTTTTTTAATAAATTATTTTTTTGTAAAAAAAGCTATGTAACATCAATCTACAAACAATTCTCTACACAATAGATTTTTCTTTTAAAATGGTTAGTTTTGATCAAATTATGTTGTTCGTACACGTTGGTTTTCAAAAATAGTAATTATGACCAATAAAAAATTAATAAAAAATATTTAGAAAAAATTATAAAAATATCATCATCAATCTTAAAGTTTTTACACATATTTCCCCAAAAGGAATTAGAAAATACTTTTATTTAGGTCAAATTATGGTGTTTGTACACATGCATGGTATGGACCTAAAAGAATGACTTTAAAAAATATAGTTTTTATACATGCTTATTAAAAATTAATTTGCATCATTTGGGTATAGAATAAATTGAATATTTGGAACCTAGACTCAAAATACTAAATTTCATTTTGATGAAATTTTTAAAGATTGAATGTGTAAGTGGTACAAATTTTTAGTTGAAATGTGACAAACTCTAAAAGTAAAAAAAAATATTTCCACTTTTTGAACATTTTGTGGACCCAACTTCTTGCAAATGCCCATAATAAATGGTACTTTTAAATTAGAAAAACTTAAGAATATAGATTCCTTATCAAATTCATCTTTCCCACAACTAGCCAATTGAGATCTCAAATATTTGAACCCATAGCCCTAATCCTATGAGAGAATATATCATAATCCCTATTGAAATCAAATTATTGTTCACCTAAAATAAACCATACAACCTTAGATAGGAGTAATCATTGAACCTTGATTTTTATATATGATAATCATGAGGAGTGAGAAGTTCAAATGAACCAAAATCCACCATTAAAGAAAAAAACACCAATAGAGAAAACTAAACAATATGCTATAATAAACTTATACCAAATCTTCTAAATTTGAATCAATACTAAAATGAATCCCCCTAAGTAAAACCAACCACCAATTTCAATAATTTGTACCATAAATGCATCAGAGTACCAAAATATCTCTAAACTAAAGTTTTGATGTCTAAAAAAAATTTAAAAAATGGCATAGATAGATTTATATTGCTCAAAAATACCTTTCCAATAACTATTAAAAGTAAAAAATATGAGTTCAAAAGCTAAAGATAATATAGAATTGAATCAACAATAGTATACACCTCTAATATAATCTAGAAAAATAACTTATGCCACTATGAAAGGTTCATAACTAGGTTTCTAACAATTATTACAAGTTAAAAGATATGATGTCCTAGAAAAAAGTTATGCCTCTAGAAATATCTCCTTCAAGTCATGGAAATGAGGACCTCTTCATTGTTTTGGCAGTGAGATGACATGTTGACTTGGATAGTAGGTGAGAACAAGATTTGAGCTATGTTTCTTAGATGAAGCAGAGTAGTAGGTAAGCATAGAATCTTGGAACTTGGTGGTAAGGTGGTGGAAACACCAACAAACAATGACTAAATTGGTGGCATTTGAGTTGCATAGCTTGGAGGAGGTGGAGTGTTAGCTCCACATGCCACTCATGGGTTAAGCACCCCTAGGGTAAGTGTGACCATCCACTTTGCATCCCTGTGACTGAGGACCAACAAAAAGACCAACAAAATTTTAAAATATTTTTTATTAAAACCTAGCAACCATTCTACCTCTACCAATAATGATTAAAAGGGGTACAAATACATTTACGTAGAATGGATATATACACAAAACATAATTTATGGTATTATTTGATACCATATGAACCATACTGTATGGATTCCATACTATATGATTTTTTTTGTAAAATATTAAAACCCTCCAAAAATAATTAAAAAAAATTTAACTCCAAACTATAGAGTGTTTTATATGAAAGTATAAGTTTATGATCTTTTGAAATTAATAGCGAAGTTTTTTTTTCCTAGAAATGCATCCAATAAAATATCCTACCTAAATCACTCCTAGATTTGAGAAGGAGCTTGCAAACTTAGCTCTAATACCTTGTAAGAGTCACACACCAAACTTAAGAAACCAAAATAACTTTTAAAACTAGAAATCACCTTCCACAAAAAAGTGAAAACGAATTAATGTTCAAGATTAGATGATGTGATAATGGTATAATGGATATATAAAGTACATGAGAAGCTTGACTTATATTGACAAGGTGAAAGGATATGACAACACAAAATTATGGAAAGTATCACAATAACATAAAATAAGACAAAATAAATAACCTAAAAGTGCCATCATTAAACTTAATTAACTATGAATAGGACCTAGATAAGAACTAATTAGACAATATACCTCATTCACATTGACAATGTGCCTTGGAACATGTGTTTTTTATAAACACCTTTGAAAAATCTATTGAAATGTGAGGGTTGTGTTCTCCTTAAGAAAACTCTTGGATAGATAAATTCAACATTATTAACCAAGACTAAGGATAGTAGGAAAGCATGCAATATACTCCTAGGATGATGATGTAATATTTTAAAAACTTTATGCAATTGAATTCTATATGTGCTCTATAGATTCCTAGATATGTGTATATTTGTTTTATTTTGAATTATGTTTAGTCCTTAGATACACCACCCTAATATGCAACTTGGAATAATTCACATATTAGACTACTCTTAATAGATAATTGAAAAATACGACAAGATTTGAATTTTAAAATTCAAGGTTCAAATCTATGGTGGAAAAATAATTTCAATTAATTATATAATAGTAAATGATATATTTTGAGGATGAACATATATTCCCAAGGATAAATAATTATAAGAGAAAGGTGGGATAATGCAATTAACCAATTTACATTTAAAATACATCTTACGCGTGCTAATAGATGAACAAAAGACAAACTAATGTAATCACCATGAACTCAAAATAGAAATAAAAAATCTATTTAAAAAAATAATAATCTAAAGTCAACTAATATGAAAAAGACAAGTTACATATAAAATTGAATATATTATTAATAAATATTTAAAAGAACCTTCTTACCTAGTCACATAATTATCATGACTCAAAATGTAAGAAAAAACTAAACCTAAAATTATTAAAAATTAGTCTAAAACTAATTACGATAGGAAAGACAATCTACATATAAAATTCAACATCTTACTAATAAATACACAAAGAACCTTCTTACCTTGTCACATAATCACCATGATCCAAAATGTCAAAATAAATAAACCTAAAATTATTAAAAATTAGTCTAAAACCAACTACTATAGGAAAGACTAATAAATACATAAAAAACCTTCTTATCTAATCGTATACTCACCATACCTGGAAATGTGAGAAAAAATAAACCTAAAATTATTAAAAATTAATATAAAATCAACAATGATGAAAAATACAATCTACATATAAAATTTACATCTTACTAATAAATACATAAAGAACCTTCATACCTAATGCCATAATCACCATGACCCAAAATTTAAGAAAAACTAAACCTAAAATTATTAAAAATTAATGTAAAACCAACTACGATGGGAAATGCAATCTTGTGGAGCAGTATTTATTACGAGAACGTACCTGGCTTTTGCCCAGTAAACTTGTGTTTAATAATTGCAAGCAGGGCTACCCAAATATGGCATGGCTCAATTCCCCTGTAGTACAGTTGGGTTTTTCGCTCATCCTCCTCTGGATGATATACAGATTTGTCACCAAAAACAAGAGCAAGAGCGACAACGGTGAGTTGAGATTGCCTCCAGGGCCACGGCCATGGCCACTGGTAGGCAATCTCCATCTGTTGGGAAGCCTTCCTCACAAGGCTCTGGCCGAGCTGGCAAAAAAGTACGGGTCCATCATGTTCCTACGCCTGGGCTCGGTACCCACGGTTGTGGCCTCTTCTCCTGCCATGGCCAAAGAATTTCTTAAAATCCACGATCTAATCTTCGCCAACAGGCCGGCTACATCGTCGGGCAAGTACATGGCCTACGAGCGCAGAGACTTGGCGGAAGCCCCCTACGGAGAGTACTGGCGGCAGATGAGAAAGCTGTGCACAATCGAATTATTGACGGCCAAGAGAACGGAATCATTCAGGTGGGTGAGGGAGGAAGAGGTGTCTGCCATGGTGCGGTCCGTGTGGGAGGAGAGCGGGCAAGGCGTGCGCTTCGTCAATCTGAGGAAGCACATCTTCTCCCTGTCACTCAACATAGTGTGCAGAATGTTTGCAGGCAGAAGTTACCCAGACCATCAACTGAGCGGAGGGCAGGGGTTTTCACAGATGGTGGCTGAGATGATGCACCTCGCGGGAGTAGTTGTGCTGGGAGACTTCATTCCTTCTCTTGCCTTTCTCGATTGGCGAGGCCACTGCCGCCGCATGCAGGCCGTTCATAAAGTATTCGATGACTTTGCGGACAAGCTCATCGATGAGCACGTTGAGCGGAGAAGGGCGAAAAAGTCGGAAGAACCGGACATTGTGGATGTGATGCTGGACATGGCGGAGAGCGAAAGTTCCGAGATACAAGTATCTCGGATACACATCAAAGCAATCATCTTGGTTAGTTCAGTTTAAATAATTTTCATGGACCTTAGCATCGCACAGAAAGTACTTTTAACCAAGTTATTTGCTCTTTTGTCTTGTCTAATACCCCCTCTAACGAACGAATTTAATGCTTTCACAGGACATGCTAAATGCTGGAACGGATACATCTACTACAACTGTAGAATGGATAATGACTGAGCTGTTGAGAAACCCTCTTGTAATGGCAAGGGCACAACAAGAGATTGAATTAGAGGTTGGGAGAGATCGCATCCTAAGGGAAAGTGATCTTGTAAACTTAGAGTACTTGAGATGTGTGGTGAAGGAAGCACTTCGGTTACATCCACCAGCACCGTTGCTCGTGCCACACGAGTCCACTCAGGGTTGCAATGTGGGAGGATATTACATGCCACCAAAAACAAGGTTGTTTGTGAATGTTTGGGCAATCGGAAGGGATGAAAGTGTTTGGGAAGATCCTTTAGAATTCAAGCCGGAGAGATTTATTGGCTCAAGCATAGATGTGAAAGGCCACCACTTTGAATTGTTGCCATTTGGAACAGGAAGGAGGGGGTGTCCCGGGATTTCCATGGGGCTTTCTGTTGTTGACTTGGTTGTGGCTCAGCTCATACATTGCTTTCAATGGAGTGCAGAGGGCGAGTTGGATAGGGATGAAGTGTTTGGATTGACCCTACCAAAGAAGCTTCCTCTCTTTACTCTTCCTTCATGGAGGCTCACCACCGACGAGCCACCATAACATTGGATACACTTGGAAGAAAAAATACAAAAATAGGCATATATCATCCTACCTCTGTAATTTTATTGGATACACTAGCGAGAAAAACTAAAAAAAATAGGCATATATCATCCTACCACTGTAATTGTACGTTTATGTGGAAATATAGGTAATACCTGCACTCTAGTAGTTGGTTAAGAAAAGAAAATTAAGGAATGAATATTTAAACAATATCACTATTATATGTTTGTGAAAGTTTTTTTCTTATTTTGGAGTGTTTTTTTGCTATCCAATTATTTTATACTTAAATATACAAGAGTCTTGATATAAGTGAATATATGATATAAATAATAGCAATGTTATATGTTTGTGGAAGTTGCTTTTTTATATCAAAGTGTCTTTTGCTACTCAAAGTTTTGTATCTTAACATGCAACAACCATGATACAAATGAACATATGATTTAAAAATGAATCACCAATAGTTAAAATATGGTGGAAATCCATTAAAAAAAAATAAGGGAAAGAGGAATAACAATGAATTAGGCTAATATATTAGACATGCACATGCTTGTTTCTATTTTGTTAATTTATGTAGATATTTTTTTATGAGCAATATAAAATAATAATAATGTTAGCTAAAATCTTTTTAAAATTAGAAGAGAAATCCCTTTTTTATTATTGTGCATGAACACAAGACTAAATAATTCTTGTAGACAACAAAATGAATTCTATACTCTTTTCACTTGATGTCAATCTAATCTATAACAATTAATACATGCTCATGATTTCCAGCTAAAAGCATAATAAAAAAAAATGGGTACACATAAGAGTTGAATTAGAAATAAAAATAGATACTATGGGTTAACTTAGGAGATCCACATATAAAGATACAAATACTCAAATTATTGAAAATTGCAATATAAAGCCTACAACAATAATTCAACTCTATTCAATTTCACAAAGTTATTAATGCAAGATAATTAAAACGAACCACAATTTTAGTAGCAAGTAGATATAAAATTGCTACTAGCTTGAAACTAAATGTAGAAAGCCTGGTAATTTAAAAGCATTTACAAATATTTACATATACATGCAATGCTAGTTATTTAAAATGAATACAAATGTAAATTACTAAGTTCTTAACTACAAATAGCTTGCTTGTAATCAAAGCAAGCTCTAAATATAAAGTTTGTTTGAAACATACTTATTAAATAAATAAATCATCAAATATATTTCAACAAAAAATATAAACCATCAAAATAAAACTTCTAAAAGGTCATCTAGGGTGAAGCCACATAAGTGGTTTACACTTTTGAAGAGGAAGGAAATTTGAGAAAAAACGACCCCATGGCAAAAAAATTGGTTTTAGGGGTTCGCATGAACCTAGATGTTCGACCGAACCATAAAGGGGTTCGACCGAACTAGGGTTCGAGCGAACCAACTAACTTTTGGGCCCACATTTCCCCCAAAAAACAAAGGAAATGTGCATATTAGGGGGGGTTCGCATGAACCAGGGTTCGAATGAACCCTGGTTGCTAGAACCCCTGGGGGTTCGCTAGAACCCCCCTGGTTCTAGCGAACCCCCTTTTTCCCTAATTTTTTAATTTGTACACACAAAAAACCTAAAATTTTACGCTTTCAAGCTCTGGTTGGGGATGAAAATGGGGGAATATTTAGAAACCAAACTTGGAATCGAGTAGCCTTCAGAACGAGCTATCCAATGAATATAATTTTAGTATGTTTTGGTTTTATTATCTATTTGTTTTTTAAGTTTTATTAAATATAGGTTTTTCATCGAAAACAAAAATCTCTATTCTGCACAAGTGGAAAAATAGAAGACTATAAAAAAAAAAATTTAAAAATATGAGTGCACCAGATATTGAAGTCCTTGATCCAACAAAAAAAAAAGAGAATAATTTCGATACATACAGTAAAAGTTATGCGTTATACGGTCGCGCTAGGTATGAATTATCATTTGATTGACTTTGAAACTTGATTAAAGAAAAAAAATTCAATAAAAAACTATCTAACCAAGTGGAAGCACTAGATATCGGAGTTAGAAATCTAAATTTGAAAGAATTGAAATTTTATCCTTCATGGAAAAAAAAGTTATGCGTTATACGGTGTGCGTCACTTTTTAAAAATGCTATTTTGAAAAAACCAATTTTTGTGGGAGATGGAAAAAGAAGTGCAATCTGATTCCAAAAAAATTGAAAAAAATATTTTTAGAATCTACAGACAAAATGTGACAAGACTCTAGTTTACATCATCTTCAAATTCCTTATGGTTTAATCGCTATAGGTGCCTGAATGTGGAGATTGTGTTAAAAAAAAATATTAGTGTCCAGTTAGGCCAAAAAGTGTAAACCACTATTGTGGGATCACCCTCTAAGAATGTCCATCCTTGAGAATAACTATTGGGAATGTGTTACACACATTGCATATATCAATATTTTATATTTTGTAATACTATATTTGATGTTTGTGGGGTGATGGACATTAAAATTCAATATTTTAATATGGAAGGTTGCGTTTGACATTGCAAATGAATTTAACGTGAGTGGTGTATTAGTGGGTCATGGTTTAGTGAGCACATGGTCAATGAGGCTCATTAGAGAAACACATTTAATTTATGACCTTAATTAAATAAAATGTGTTCTATACTATAAAATATTTTAATGCTTAAGGTACATATTGCCAAACAACTTAGTTTGAGGGAGCAATCATGTTTCCTTCAAGTTTGTGCAAATTTTCATGCCCAACTTGGAGATGTTTGTTAAATAGATTGTGTAATTCATGGGTAGATTAGATAGTGGTGAGAAGAAAACACATTTTTGTCTTGCTTGTTACTTACATTTCTATAAATATGAGGCTTAAGATTGTGTTAATAACTTAATCATACTATACTTTGTCATTGTGAGTAGGGGTTGTTTTAAGAATCAAGAGGATTCAATTAATTTTTTTGAAGATCTTGAGGAATATGGATTGGGAAATGTGGATCTCATTTAGTTTTGGATAAGTCTCATGAGAGAAACAACAAAAAATGTTCATAACTTTAGAAGAAGGTCATATCTTGCATGATTTCATCTTTGGTTAAAAGTGTCAATCTCCATATTGAAGTTTGGAGCCTCATTCTATAACGTAGTTATTTTGTTGAGCTAGGAATGCATTACTTTTGGAATTCTTGATGTTTGATTCTTTCAAAAAAAAATTATCAAGGTATATCAATATCACTCCCCATGTCCAATTTTTCTTTCATTCATTCATGTTATGTGTGGATTATGTCAAAATATTGTGAAAACTATATAAATTTGATAACTTATATCTCTAATATGTAGAGAATTATTTATATTTCTATAATGATATAAATTGCATCCTATGAAATTTCACATTACATATGCCTTCCTCTTTAGTTACTGAATAATGGGAAAATGGACATTTTATAACATAGGTCATAGAGCACCACTTTTTTCCAATTATCACTCAAATATGTATTAGGAACCCTAATTGGATTGAATATCAACCTTAAAGGTGAGTCAATTCTCAACAAGGAAGATGTAGGAGGGGGTTCTTTTAGCTTTTGGGAGTTCACCACCAAGCGAATGCTTGGAAAAGACAAATAAGCATTCAACCTACAAAACCTAGTAATGCAAGCTAAATCAAGGACACAAATGAGGGAATTATGCAACAAGAAGTTAGGATGTGTGTACTTGGGAAGTTTGGAAATGTGACAAGGATTCTGGAAATACAAAGAAGCTATCAAAATGTGCTATGGAGGACTAAGACGCCTTTACTGTTGTCTTAGTCCCGCTGCTATTTTTTGGGGCAAATGCAGAATCTTTGGATGTTAGAACTGGGTTTGGAAGAATTTTTGAAAAATAACTTTAGGAAGACTAAGATACCCTAGGTGGCAACTTAGTCCTGTCTTGAATTTTTGAAATCTATGAATGTGTCCTAAGGCTCAATGTCTACACTTCCTTCTTCTCATATCTTAGGTCGTGAAACTTCCAGATCTGGCCTGTAGGTGAGTTCTGTGAAGATGACAACTTTACAATGCAACTTCACAACTTTGAACTTCAAATGATCTTCAAGTCTTCAACCTAAATCTACAATCACAAACATGCAAGATGGTAAAAACTTGTTGATTATTAGTAAATGGGGGTTTGTCTTGGTCAAACCCCTTGTTGGTAATTAAACCTTTAAATGAAATGAAATGGAGGGAAATAATGAATGAACAACATGCAATATTACAACTCACCAAACCCTTTTTGTAAAGTCTACAAACTTGTGTGCAATGGCTAGCTTGGATATGGATCTTTAATCAAATAAATGCTTGATAGATATGGACTTGAATTGATTTCTTGAATCAAAACCCTACATCACAAATGCTAGCACAAAAACACACATGATGCAAGAAGATCTTTGATATGATGTTGGAATCTTGATGATGACTCCAAATGTTTGATGAAATGCTCTTGAATGCTTGGATGCTTAGATTGCTTGTTATCTTGTTATATAAAAATGAGAGGAAGGAACCTTGTATTTATACTTATCCATGCTTAATATCCTGAAATTACACCACACCAAGATGACATATGAATTCATTAATTAAAGGAGGCTAAATCTCACAAGAATTTGAAATTAAATCCTAAAAAATACCTTAAAGGGGACTAAGACGCCTTGGGCAGCGTCTTACTCCCAAGGCATGAAACTCGGTGCACAGACTCCAAAAAGGGACTTATTTAGGTGCTTTCAAAATAAGGGTCCCAAGACCTTTGGGGGACAAAGATGCCCTAGGTGGCATCTTAGTCCCACTAGGGCATCTTTGTCCCCACCCAGAAATTAGGGACACTCAGACATAATCATTAAATTATCATTTACCCTTTGATGTTTTTCGGGAGTAGCTAGAAAAATATGTAAGTCATTAGGCTTTTGGATGCAAAATAGGACCAATTAAGACATAAATAAGGATAAATAAAGCAAGGCAGGCCCAAAAAAGTGTGAAAATGTAAGGGTATGCATTTTCGTACACTACAGTTACAATTAAGATAATTGTGCTCCTCAATCTCAATTTTAACCCAAAACCATTCTTCAGCACCTTGCATGTCCAATTCCTTGATTATTAAGTTTCATTTTCTCCTAGATAGGTATACGTCACATAGACATCCATGTGATGCACTACTATCCCATAAAAATATGTAACTATGTTAACCATTGGGATGTTATACATGCCACATTTCAATAATGTAACCTCTTCCAACTTGCACCTTCATCAGGAATTATTTGAGCATGCTATTTTCAACCTAAACCTTCCTTCTTTTCCTCCAATAATTTGATCTAGATATTTGGAAGTGGATACTCAACTCTCTAGCTCATTCTACAACATTCTCTATCTACTCTTTTTCATTCACACCTTTCAAGAAGCTCTATCATTTTCACCATTATTACAATCACAGTGACATCTTGCAAAGCTCCATTGTTATCATTTGAAGAGGTCAATATCATCTTGAGGCCTCTTGCCACTTCTTCATTGCACCAACAAGCTACTTTGGTTCTACATTTAAGAGTGGTAACTCCTTGAAATTTTTCATTAAGCATATCATTTTTGTTGTGTTAGCATATTGTTCTCTCTATTGTTTTATGTCTATTCCTATCATCTTGTCTAAGGTTGTCTATGGAGGTGGGAACACAAAATGGGGCTTTGAATGAGGAAAACTCCTACATAACCACCCAAACGTTCTCTTTGGTCTTATGTGTGTAGCTATAGGAGAAGGAGTTGTTCGAAGGGAGTCTTCAATCTTGCTAGATGTCTTCGGTAACATTCTAAATGAGCTCCTTTGTCATTTAAATTATTTAATTTTCTTTAGTATCTCCATTTTTTTCATTCCATACTTGTGTATTTAGATTACATACCCTTTAATATTTAGGATATTGTATAGAGTATCTTGTGTTTCTCGATGGTAATTTATGTTTTCTATCCATACAGGACACTTGCATGACACGCTATTGTTTGATACTCATGTGTTAAATCTTGAATAGATGGCTTGTCAGTTTGCCCAAGAAACCTCTATATTCTCCATTTTTGGTTCTTTAAGTCTAAAGAGTCCACATAATTTTTGTGATATATCAAACACGCATTCAATTAATTAATAGGTAAACTTGAAGGTCATAGTTACTTGAAGGCTTACTTGAGTGAAGGGTTGAAACTTGAATCCCCAAAGGATTTGATTATCCTTCATAGCTGCTCATTTTTCATACTCTACATTTTGGTGAACCCAATGTGATCTTGATTTTTTCAAGTCTTTCTCAAAATAACATTTAAAATCTTTAAAGCTTTTCATTTTCTTCTCTCATTTTCTGGAGTTTGCAAGGCTCTGTATTGGGATACTCATTTATGAGCTCTATGACCCAATCTACATCTTCTATATATGTAGTTAGAAGAAGATTGAGATCTACCATAGATCTAGACTGATATAGTCCCACTAGATGTGGCCCAATGTTCTCTAGAAATCTAGATCCCTTTGGCTCTCATTCAATGTTTAGAAATTCCTCTACTTTGAACTCTCAACAAAATTATATTTTTTGGGTCTCCTCCTCTTGTAGATTATGACACTACTCTTAGGTTCCCCTTTGAGTAGGTTTAGTCGTATGAGGAAAATTTGAAGCACTTTGAAGATTACCTTAATCGTGGCAACTTGTTTATGCAAGCTAACCCTAACATTGGTAATGTAAGATACTTGCTCATCTAAGATCGTAAGGGCCTCAAGTTTCTCCATGCATTAACAAACATAGTTGAGACTCATGTACCTTTGTACATGTCAATCTTGAATCAACCTCATGATGCTCAATCAAATTTCATCGATACCAAGTTGAATGTTTTGATGCTTAAGGTTTCTACACACATGGTAGATGCTAATCTTACTAGAGCTCCTATGTCTTCTACTAATAATAGAAACATCATGTTTGTGCCTCCTACTACTAGAATTAATGTGTCTCATAATCCTTTGGGTTATAACATTCCTCCCCACCTAGTTCTACACTTCAAACTCCCATAGTGTAAATTTATGCCACGATGGCTAATCTGTCTCCCTTGCCATCTAATCCCATTCTGAATAGCCTTTTGTAAAACATGGGTTAAATGTAATCTTAGCTTGATAATCTAAACAATGCTACTATGCAATCTATGCTTACTTCTTACTATCAGTTCCACCCTCTTCATTTGAGCATCTTGAATGCTCATATTCCCTAAGGGATTGAGATACCTAAATTTGACAAGTACAGTGGTAAGGGAGGCCCATAGATACATGTTAATTCTTTTACCACTCTATGTAGCGATTTCATACATCAAGACCATTTATTAGAAAAATTCTTGGACCACAATTCTTTCTTTAAGGATACCCCATTAGAATGCTTTTTCTCATTACCTGGTAACTTTATATTTTATTTTTATCATCTTATGAATTAGTTCTTGTAGCATTTTCAGGAAAATATTGGCTCCAAGGTCACTATTGTTGATCTTGTCCATTGTAAGAAGAAACCTAATGAGAATTCAACTGATTCCATTTCTCGTTATCAATCTATATCTTCACGAATTCTCTGTCTTTCCTAATCATGACATTCAAAGATTGTTCATGGGAAATCTCCGACTGACATTTAGAGAGTGAGTATCCTTAATGAAGCATCCTTCTTTTCCCCATTTGTTTACTTTGTTGCAAGATTATTAGCAGATGTTGTCCTAGTATGGGGCTTCTACCTCATCCTCATGTCCTAATTATTTTAGAGTTATGTCTTCTTTCAGAGGGTCAAAGAAAAAAAATGTAATGGCTAATGTGATAACCATTCCTCAAACAATGGAGAATAGTACACTCAGATCATGCAACATAATCAAGTTTTCATAAAATTATCTTATTCTTTTTTAATTGTAGTTCAAAAGTTGTTAAATATAATTTAATCATCCTTCTAAAGATTAGACCACTCCTTGACAAGAAAAACCCTAGTTGGTATGATACTTCTAAGTTTTTCCAATATCATCAAGTGTCTAGACATAACATGGAATGTTGTGTGTGCCCAAGACATGTAATTTAGGATCACATAGATAGTGGTAACATCCAGATTGATAGTAAAAAATAGGTCTACACAAATCCTTTTCTGCCTCTTTCTTCTAATTTATCACTACTTCTTCTACCCCATTTAAAATGATGTTGCATATGCGAACAAGGTATCCATCACTCTGATCTACCCTCTAAGTTAGAAGGTTAATATTTCTAACATATCTTTCACACCTAATTACTTGTGGTATCATGGAGAGCATTCTTCTCTTTACATTGTTGCTGAGGTCAATGGTAATTTTGTCACTAGTATTATGGTTGAACCTAGCAGTAGAGTCAATGTTGTAACAGAGGATACACTCTTCATTAATGGCCTACATAGGGGGAGATATAATGAGTGTAAAGTCACCATTCATACACATGAAGGCCTTTCTCTTTCCCCTTTGGGATCTATTTTTTTGTTGATCCTTGTGGAACCTAAGATTGTTTCTACAACACTTTTTGTATACCAAAATCAGATTTTTTTTAGAGTAAAGATAGAAATTCCTTGGATAGTTTCTATGAATGTTATTCCTTTAATTTTCCAAAAAATTTTGAAGTTTCCTTATGAGGACACTATGTATACTATCTAGGAAACTAGATATAATCCACTAGTGGAACATGGGGGCTTTTCTCTTAATCATTTCTAGCCTGCTCTAGTGGGACCCATGCTACCTCACAAATATTTATTATAGAGTATATTATAATTATAAGGCCATGGGGTTACCATCTAATTTGGTTCCACCTCCTTCTTCTTCTACAATTAATTTTTAATCTACTCTTAGGGAGTAACATGCTTCATCCTCTAGGCCTTCTTCTTCTTTGGGGGCTAAGGACAAGAAAACTCTCTTGAGTAGACCTCCTAATTCTTCTAATACCTCACAACCTCCATTGGTTCCTTCTATTCCTCTGACTATTCTTAGAACATGAAAATAAAAGGCCCCTTACATTGTAAAAATTGAAGCCCCATGTCTTTGAGCTTCCAATTCTTTCAGATACCCCTCACCCTAGTATATATGGTAAGGGTAAGCAATCATCTTTGACTGTTCCTTCATGTGAAATTATGACATCTCAACCCCTGAGGGTTCATCTTGTTCCTCCTTCTACCTAAAAGGCATAAGGATGAAAGGTTCCCACGATTAAGGTTAAGGTTTTTTGCACCCATGACATCTCTTGTTCCACCTATGGAACTTTTCCTTCCATAGACAACAATTGTGAGGATAACTCCACTAGTTGAACAAGACACCTTAAAGTCCTCTTAGGCTTCTGTTCTTGGTCCCCATCTTTATCAAAAGTAGCTTTCATGTGAGTGTAATCATTGTCGATGTGAGATGGCAAGGGAATGTAATGCCACATAGAAGATCGAGGATGAGTCTTCTATTTCAATTCCCCAGTCTCCTATTTCTCCTCATATTTTCATCTTAATTTCATCTCCTTTGAGAGATGTCAATGATCCTCACCCCAAAAGAGCATGCAGGTATTCATTTTTTCCTCTTTGGAACCGCCTCTTATCACTTTTGTTCTTGATATTCCTCCATTTGTACAACACATAGATATGCCACATATGAAGGTCGTGTCTAGTGTGGCCCTATTTTCTCCTCTTCATCCTTTTGGGATGTAGAAGTTGAAAAACCCAACTTCACAGACCCCAAGAACACTTGTATGCAATAACCTGTCACAGAAAATATATTCAGAACCAAAATATATTTTGTAAGCCTTAAGTGAAAATGTATTCATGGGAATTCAAAATGAGATATTTTACAAATGAAAATATAAGATGCCTTAAGAGGCAAGGTATGTAACTACCACATGAAATCATAAATGCATAATGACATGCCTAATCAATGAGAGTTGACCCTAGTGTAATTGACATCTAAGAATAGATACTAGGTAATATAATTCCTAAGTAAGCTTATGATGGTGTAAATAATTAATTACACCAACCCCCAATAAGTGAAACTTAGGGAGTAGAAAATTATTATGCAAATGATGCAAATGATGCAAAAGATGGGTCCTGACAACAAGTCCTGATTAGGTACCTATTTACAAATGCAATGCAAACTAAACAAATGGGGTAGAGGAGAAAACCGCATGGGAACAAAACTCCTCCCAAAATAGGATGCAAAAAAATAAGTGATAAAAGATGGAGGAATACATAAGACCCCCCAAGGACACCATCCATCATGAAGATACATGAATGACCCCCCCATAAGAGAGGAATGAAAAAATGACATAGCCCTCACAAAATGAAGTAGCTCCAAAAAGCTTGAAGAAACCACATCTCCCGAAAGAAGTGAGAGGGAAGAGGCTGAATGAATGCAATCCTTGAAGGTGAAGAAGGTGTAGCCCAGGATGTCTCCATTGAAGTAGATGTGACCTCAACCGATGAAGAAGTAAAAGGAGGTGAAGACTCAAGAGTATCCTCCAAAGATGAATGATCAACAACATCCTATTGCACTGAAGAAACCACATCTGTAGTGATGGAAGTATCAGCAACAACAATAGGAGGTGGAGGAGATGGAATGGAAGGTTCAAGAATAGGATCCAAAGAAAGAAAACCAAGGTTCATGAAGCCAAATGTCTCCTTTGAATGATGATTTACACTAGAAGTGTGAGGAACAACTGTAGGAACAAAAGCACCATTAGTAGAAAAATCTTCAAAAGAATACAGTTGAGATGAGTGATCCACCACCCCAGTAGCAATAACTACTCTACTCTCCAAGTCTCTGATGATAACAAAATCAGGTATGAACTCCACGGATCTCCCATTTCCTCCATGTGTGATATGATTTATGGAAAGAAGGTTGTTTGTCAAATGAGGAACACACAAGACATCTTGGAAAAGTGTTGTCCCCAAAACTAATAGACCACTTCCCTATAACATGCATGTATGTATTGTTTCCCATCAAAATAGGAGACATAGAACAAGGCTCAAAGGAAGTGAAAATATATTGTGAAGATGCCATATGATAAGAAGCTCCTAAATCTAGAAACCATCTTCCCGATTCATGACTTGAATAACTAAAAGGAGCATGTCCCTTCAAAACTAATGTAGTATGCAAACCATATGTGCCTGTGTTAAGCTACTTAGAAGAAGGATGTTGTGCAATTTTTGTACACACACCCCACTAGAGGCGCGGACCCTCTTTTTTCTTTTGCATCTCTACCTCTTGGCTTGGTCAAATTTTGGTTTTGCTCTTCTTGGGAGGTTATTTTGGGATTAAGTCTAGACTGGGTTTGATGACGACAATATTTTGAGGCTCTAGGGGAAATTTCCATGTCTTGGAATTCAAAATTGGGGATTTTGAAGTGAATTTTCAATGTTATATGTAATTTTTTTTTTGCACCCGTGGATAGAGAACAAAAAATTAGCTGGGTTGCTTTTTGAACTTTTTGAAAATTCTTTCTAGAAAAAAAGTTATGAGGTTTAGGGGATTTTGACCCTACAGGGAATCTGGGAAATTCCGTTCCCTCAAGATTATCCTGAAATTCCATGAACCCCTCAAAATCCCGAGACTCCTAAAAAACCCGAAATTTTCCAAAAATGGAAATTTTTCTCAAACATAATTTTTTTTCCCGAAATTTTTTGTAATGCATTTTTTGTCCGAAAATGGAAATTTCTTCCTTGAAATTTTAAAATGAAAATGAAATTCTTGAGATGGATAGAAAATTTTGAAAATGAAAATTTCCAAAAATGGAAAAATTTTCGAAAATGGAAAGTTCCCATTAAAAAATGATTAAATAAATATGAAAAAGGGGAACTTGCATATGGATTTGTGCCAAAAGGGAAATATGGAAGAGTTCAATTCAAATTTTAAAAGTGGAACTTGCATAAGAATCCGTGCCCAAACTGTCTACAGCTGGAAGGAGTTTCAGGAAGACAAGTGAAGCTGATTTCATCATCCAATCAGAATATGTAACTAGTTTTATGCAGTTGGATGATGGTGTACCATGAGCTCCCAAATTAAATGTAATAGATCGATTCTTCTAGAAATGCAATTGCAGCTAGTGGATGAACTAAATCCTATCCATTGATTCAAAATGTAATTTTCTATAAAAGGCCAGTGCCTTCCCATTTGTAAAGGGGGAGACTAGGTTAGAAGAGTTGATTAGAAGCCAGAATTGGCTAAGTTAGGAGTTAGATTCTAGAAGATAGTAGCTGTAGGAGAGGAAAGAGACTGGAAATTGTTATGTAATGCTGGAGAAGTTAATGCAATTGGATTGTTGATTTGGAAAGCTTTGTGTTACACTTTGACAGTTTATGGTTTCTTGTTCTCAATTCTCAATGTTAGATGTTAGATTTCAACTCTTTTGCAATAATGGTAAAATTTTAATGATGTTGATTGATCTTTGGTCCATACTTTTAATTTACTGATTGTAATTTGTTGTGTAAAGTTAGTTTGGGCCTTATTTTGTGCTAAGTTCAACTGTGGATGCTTGTTTACATTACACCAGTTATTGGGTATGTGAATGAATGTTCAAAGTCTGAAAATCTTCAATTTCCTTAGAAGATTGCACCATTTATGTGGAGTTGTAAGCTTGTCCTTGCTCAAACAGAAATTGGTTTCATTGGGGATCTATCCATCTGCAACATTCATCATTGTTGTGATTGATCTTAGGATTTAGTCTTAGAAATCTCTCTAAAACCCTTATCTCTTTTGCTGTTTATTTTGAATCTAGGTTAGTTTTAGGATTAAAAACATCACCATATTATTACATCTGATGAAAGTACGCTTCCAACATTGTTCATTTGTAAGGTCCATTTGTGATTACCAGCATTTTCACATTTATTACTGAGTTGTTTATGCATTGTCAAGACCTGACATTAGAGACCTTGGAGTTATCTCTTGAGGCTTGCTGATAGAGATTTACCTTGAAAGAGAGATAGGATTTCCATATTTTGTCTGAGTTGTTGCTGTGCAGAAAACATCATCAACAAATTGGCGCTAGAAGGAGGGCCGAACGAAGGTGACATTGTTGGAAGTTGAATGAGCCTTTATGTTGAAAATATGAGATATGACAGATCTCTAAATCTGAAAATACATATTTTGAGTCAACATGGAAAAGCAGTCTTATGTTTTTCATGATGGAAATGGTCTTCAGATTGATTTTCCTCAACTTTGTGAGTCTTTGAATAAGAGATTGGATCTCTGGAACAGTAAGGGTTTGCATCACTATGCATTGTCAAACAAGTGCATAATTCATAATACCTATAGGCACAATGAGTTGGGATGTTTAGAATTTTTGGGAAAAATTGAAAGGATTTTCCA
This sequence comes from Sequoia sempervirens, assembly GCA_007258455.2. NCBI lineage: Eukaryota > Viridiplantae > Streptophyta > Pinopsida > Cupressales > Cupressaceae > Sequoia > Sequoia sempervirens. Next base: position 26,875 of record VDFB02201500.1, on the reverse strand, counting down.
AAGAGGTATTGTCATGCAAAACCTAGCTGAAATACTAGCTTCTATAGATTTAGAGCTTATCGATGTTGTAGTTGAGGAATTTACACAGATACTTGAAGATCAACTTGATGGTGGTAAGTGTTTACAAGAATTCATCTCATCTAAATGGTGTAGACTTCATAATGCAGCCCTTTCGTAGTTCACTTTCCGCTCATGTGTGGATGTCATCATTAAAGTTGGAAGATACCTGGAGTGGAAAGAAAAATTAGACAAGGAATGCATTACAGAGAGGCCAACAAATTCTAAATCTAGAAATGATGTTGCAGTTGATGTTGAGGTGGCTCTAGAAGGGACCGAATGTAAGGAATGCAAATTTGAGGCATTAGAGTTAACAAAGGAACAGTTAAGTGAAGAGACACCTATAAAGATCAAGGAGGATGTTCTTGTAGAGGTTAGTCAGATTCCTGAAAATATAGTGGAGAATGAGCTACAAGAAGGAGGAGTATCCATGCAAGTTCCTCCCATTCAGAATAAGGATTCAATACAAACTAGATTTGAAGAGTTTGTTATCAAAATTACAAAAGATTGGTCAAGCTTGAGTTATAGGGTCTTCCTAGAGGAATTTTTGTTACCAGCTTGGTGTAGGATACATGAGGAAGAGCATTCAAAATTCACATGCTTCCAGTGCGAGGTGGCCATAAAAGAGGTGGAGGAACAAATGCAACTACTACAACATACAAGTGATACACAAAAAAATGCATCAAATAAGTCTCGAATAGAAGAATTTCAACAAGTTGTTGATGAATGCCTTGAAGAACATGAGGAAGCACTTAATGGAGGAGTCAACATTCTGGATAACTGTGATCAAGACCCTGAACCAATGCCAACAAAGGAAGAATTCAGGGAGTTCTCTCATTTATCAAATTCTATTTTTTCTCTATCTGTTGTTGAATTAAGCATTGAAAATTTACAGACTTTATGCATCAATGATGAAATAGCTAATGTGGCTCGTATTGATATGCAGGAAAATTTGAATGATGTTGAAAACAGTAATATTACAGTCATTATTGATGAGCTAGATCACAAATTGTTGTAGGTGAAAATTTTCTTGAAGATCAGTCTGTGATGCCTTCTGATGAACATCCTGTTGAGAAATTTGTTGTACAGGACAATGCTTCTACACGTTCGTCATTGATACCTCATGAAGAAACTCCAATAGGTGTAAAGTTCCATGTTGATTATTCTGGATTTGTTCAATCTAAATTTCACTTTGCATTACATAGTGATGCCTCTGAATTTTTTTTGCATGTTTCCAACATGATGGGATAGTTGTACCATCAGTGGAGACCTCCTGACGACATAGATATCAACTCTTCACAATTGAAGAATGATGAATACGACATCCAGTCTACAACAGTACAACATCAGGTTGTCTCTTTCTTTACTATGAATTTTGAAGCTTATCAATTTGATTATGGAAGTTTAGGAAAGACAACTTGCATATGGATTGATCATGGTTTCAATGAGTTGCCTCAATTGCTGACCATTCCTGATTATGAGGTTGAGTTTGAATGTTGCAACATGGAGATTTATTTCTCTGAATATAAAGATGAATTTGTATTCTTGAGGACTATTACCATCACCTTGTTGCTTGTTTGTGCATTGATTAACCATATGAGGGTGGCACTCAGTCACTTTGCGTCTCTTTGTACATAATTTTGATTTGAATAAGTACAGCTTGCTCTGATTTTCTTTTGCTTTAGTCTTCTTTTGTTTTCTTTAGGGTAGATTACTTTAGGATTAGTTTGATTTGCTTAGTTTAGATTTCCTTGCCTAGCTTTTGGTTTGCTTCTTTTTTGGTTAGTTTAGGTTTGCTTTGGGTTTTGGTTTGGTTGTTTCTTTCCTTTTATGGATTGGGTTTTTCTATTTTCTGGTTGGGGCAGTGTCTTTCCTGCATAATAATTATTCATTATCTGGGACTGTTCTAAGTGTTCCATTGATGAAATTTAATCATGTGTCTTGAATGGATGGTCGAGGTCTTTTGTTAGTGTCAAGCAGTCTGAATGTTTGATTTAAAGAGGATGGGTCATTGGTTTGATTTGAACCTGAAGTATTTTTAAATCTTATATCTTTCATACATCTTAAGAATCTTGAGGTTGCTGTGGGATCTTTGTGAGGTCATGTTAGGTGAAAAATCCTATTTCTACTTCAGTGCCACTGTGGTTCTCAACCCTAAGTGTGAACTTCATTGTTCACAGGTTGAAACGAAAAGAGTGAAAAGAAAAGAAATATGAAAAGAAGAAAAAGATAAAATGTTGAAAATCAAAATAATGAATTCAACTTATCTGGAGTATCTGAATATCTCTATCGAGGCTATGGACGCCTGGCTAGTAGTAGAGATATGTTTGGGAGAATCACAGCAATAACCTGGTTGGGGCTATAGATGTATGATTGGAAGCGAGGCTCTATCTAGGTTGCTGTTGGAATTAGAATCATTTATTTAGCCTAACTTGATTGAACTTGGTTTCTATAGTAGCTCAAGGAGGGAAATGAACTCACTTGCACACACTTGGATTTTAAGTTTATGGAAGGTTCAGTCTACCTTTGGTTCTAATTCTTTAATCTTCCATTTTGATTTGTTTTTCTGATAGGGAGATCGAAAACAGAGATTCTGTGTTCATGATTCTTGTTCATCATCAAAATGCTCTGGAGCATTTTCCCAGCAGGAATCGCCATTTGTTGTGCAATTTTTGCACACACGCTCCACTAGAGGCAGGGACCCTCTTTTTTCTTTTGCATCTCCGCCTCTTGGCTTGGTCAAATTTTGGTTTTGCTCTTTGTGGGAGGTTATTTTGGGATTAAGTCTAGACTGGGTTTGATGAGGACAATATTTTGAGGCTCTAGGGGAAATTTGAATGTCTTGGAATTTGAAAATGGGGATTTTGAAGTGAATTTTCAATGTTATATGTAATTTATTTTTGCACCAGTAGATACAGGACGAAAAATTAGGCAGGGTTGTTTTTTGAACTTTTTGAAAATTCTTTCTAGAAAAAAAGTTATGAGGTTTAGGGGATTTTGACCCTACAGGGAATCCAAGAAATTTCGTTCCCTCGGGATTATCCCAAAATTCCATGACACCCTCAAAATCCTGAGACCCCTCAAAAACCCAAAATTTTCCAAAAAATGGATTTCTTTCTCAAAATGATTTTTTTCCTCAAATGGAAAAATTTTCGTGAATGCATTTTTTTAACCAAAATGGAATTTTTTCCTTGAAATTTTTAAAATGTTCCGAAAATGAAATTCTTGAGATGGATAGAAAATTTTGAAATAAAATTTTCCAAAAATGGAAAAAATTTTGAAAATGGAAAGTTCGCATTAAAAAATGATTAAATAAATATAAAAAAGGGGAACTTGCATACGGATTCATGCCAAAAGGGAAATATGGAAGAGTTCAATTCAAATTTTAAAAGTGGAACTTGCATAAGAATCCCTGCCCAAACTGTCTACAGCTGGAAGGAGTTTTTGGAAGACATGTGAAGTTGATTTCATCATCCAATCAGAATATGTAACTAGTTTTATGCAATTGGATGATGATGTACCATGAGCTCCCAAATTAAATGTAATAGCTCGATGCTTCTAGAAATGCAAGTGCAGCTAGTGGATGAACTAAATCTTGGCCATTGATTCAAAATGTAATTTTCTATAAAAGGCCAGTGCCTTCCCATTTGTAAAGGGGGAGACTAGGTTAGAAGAGTTGATTAGAAGCCAGAATTGGCTAAGTTAGGAGTTAGATTTTGGAAGATAGTAGTTGTAGGAGAGGAAAGAGACTGGAAATTGTTATGTAACACTGGAGAAGTTAATGCAATTGGATTGTCGATTTGGCAAGCTTTGTGTTACACTTTGACAGTTTATGATTTCTTGTTCTTAATTCTTAATGTTAGATGTTAGATTTCAACTCTTTTGCAATAATGGTAAAATGTTAATGATGTTGATCGATCTCTGGTCCATACTTTTAATTTGCTGATTATAATTTGCTGTGTAAAGTTAGTCTGGGCCTTATTTTATGCTAAGTTCAACTGTGGATGCTAGTTTACATTGCACCAGTTATTGGGTATGTGAATGAATGTTCTAAGTCTAAAAATCTTCAGTTTCCTTAGAATATTGCACCATTTATGTGGAGTTGTAGGCTTGTTCTTGATCAAACAAAGATTTGATTCATTGGGGATCTATCCATCTGCAACATTCATCATTGTTGTGATTGATCTTAGGTTTTATTCTTAGAAATCTCTCTAAAACCCTTATCTCTTTTGTTGTTTATTTTGAATCTGGGTTGGTTTTAGGATTAAAAACATCACCATATTATTGCATCTGATGAAAGTATGCTTCCAGCATTGTTCATTTGTAAGGTCCATTTGTGATTACCAACATTTTCACATTTATCACTGAGTTGTTTATGCATTGTCAATACCTGACATTAGAGACCTTGGGGTTATCTCTTGAGGCTTGCTGATAGAGATTTACCTTTCAAGAGAGATAGGATTTCCATATTCTGTCTGAGTTGTGCAAAAAAAATCATCAACAAATTGGCGCTAGAAGGACGGCCGAATGAAGGTGACATTGTTGGAAGTTGAATGAGCCTTTATGTTGAAAATATGAGATATGACAGATCTCTAAATCTGAAAATACATATTTTGAGTCAACATGGAAAAGAAGTCTTATGTTTTTCATGATGGAAATGGTCTTCAGATTGATTTTCCTCAACTTTGTGAGTCTTTGAATAAGAGATTGGATCTCTAGAATAGTAAGGGTTTGCATCACTATGCATTGTCAACCAAGTGCATAATTCATAATACCTATAGGCACAGTGAGTTGGGATGTTTAGATTTTTTGGGAAAAATTGAAAGGATTTTGCAAAGAGGTATTTTCATGCAAAACCTGGCTGAACCACTAGCTTCTATAGATTTAGAGCTTATCGATGTTGCAGTTGAGGAATTTACATAGATACTTGAAGATCAACTTGATGGTGGTAAGTGTTTACAAGAATTCATCTCATCTAAATGGTGCAGATTTCAAAATGCAGCCGATTTGGAGTTCACTTGCCGCTCATGTGTGGATGTCATCATTAAAGTTGGAAGATACCTGGAGTGGAAATAAAAGTTAGACAAGGAATGCATTACAAAGAGGCCAACAAATTCTGAATCTAGAAATGATGTTGCAGCTGATGTTGAGGTGGCTCTAGAAGGGACCGAGTGTAAGGAATGCAAATTTGAGGCATTAGAGTTAACAAAGGAACATTTAAGTGAAGAGACACCTATAAAGATCAAGGAAGATGTTCTTGTAGAGGTTAGTCAGATTCCTAAAAATATAGTGGAGAATGAGCTACAAGGAGGAGTTTCCATGCAAGTTCCTCCCATTCAGAATAAGGATTCAATACAAACTATATTTGAAGAGTTTGTTGTCAGAATTACAAAAGATTGGTCAAGCTTGAGTTATAGGGTCTTCCTAGAAGACTTTTTGTTCCCAGCTTGGTGTAGGATATATGAGGAAGAGCATTTAGAATTCACATGCTTCCAGTGCGAGGTGGCCATAAAAGAGGTGGAGGAACAAATGCAACTACTACAACATACAAGGGATACACAAAAAAATGCATGAAATAATTCTCCAATAGAAGAATTTCAACAAGTTGTTGATGAATGCCTTGAAGAACATGAGGAAGCACTTAATGGAGGAGTCAACATTCTAGATAACTGTGATCAAGAGTCTGAACCAATGCCAACAAAGGAAGAATTTAGGTTGTTCTCTCATTTATCAAGTTCTATTTTTTCTCTATCTGTTGTTGAATTAAGCATTGAAAATTTACAGACTTTCTGCATCAATGATGAAATAGCTAATGTGGCTCATATTGATATGTAGGAAAATTTGAATGATGTTGAAAATAGTAATATTACAGTCATTATTGATGAGCTAGATCACATTGTTGTAGGTGAAATTTTTCTTGAAGATCAGTCTGTGATGCCTTCTGATGACCTTCGTGTTGAGAAATTTGTTGTACAAGACAATGCTTCTACACGTTCGTCGTTGATACCTCATGAAGAAAATCCAATAGGTGTAAAGTTCCATATTGATTATTCTGTATTTGTTCAATCTAAATTTCACTTTACATTACATAGTGATGCCTCCAATTTTGTTTTTTTCCAACATGATGGGATTGTTGTACCATTAGTGGAGACCTCCTGACGAGATAGATATCAGCTCTTCACAATTGAAGAATGATGAATACCACATCTAGTCTACAACAGTACAACAGCAGGTTGTCTCTTTATTTACTATGAATTTTGAAGCTTATCAATTTGATTATGGAAGTTTAGGAAAGACAACTTGCATATGGATTGATCATGGTTTCAATGAGTTGCCTCAATTGCTGACCATTCCTAATTATGAGGTTGAGTTTGAATGTTCCAACATGGAGATTTATTTCTCTGAATATAAAGATGAATTTGTATTCTTGAGGACTATTACCATCACCTTGTTTCTTTTCTGTGCATTGATTAACCATATGAGGGTGGCACTCAGTCACTTTGGGTCTCTTTGTACATAATGTTGATTTGAATAAATGCAGCTTGCTCTGATTTTCTTTTGCTTTAGTATGCTTTTGTTTTCTTTAGGATAGATTACTTTAGGATTAGTTTGATTTGCTTAGTTTAGATTGCCTTGCCTAGCTTTTGGTTTGCTTCTGTTTTGGTTAGTTTAGGTTTGCTTTGGGTTTTGGTTTGGTTGTTTCTTTCCTTTTATGGCTTGGGTTTTTCTATTTTCTGGTTGGGGAAGTGTCTTTCCTACATGATAATTATTCATTATCTAGGATTTTTATAAGTATTCCATTGATTAAATTTAATCATGTGTCTTGAATGGATGGTCGAGGTCTTTTGTTAGTGTCAAGCAGTCTGAATATTTGATTTAAAGAGGATGGGTCATTGGTTTGATTTGAACCTGAAGTATTTTGAAATCTTATATCTTTCATACATCTTAAGAATCTTGAGGTTGTTGTGGGATCTTTGTGAGGTCATGTTAGGTGAAAAATCCTACTTATGCTTCAGTGCCACTGTGGTTCTCAACCCTAAGTGTGAACTTCATTGTTCACAGGTTGAAACGAAAAGAGTGAAAAGAAAAGAAATATCGAAAAGAAGAAAAAGATAAAATGTTGAAAATCAAAATAATGAATTCAACTTATCTGGAGTATCTGAATATCTCTATCGGGGCTATGGATGCCTGGCTAGTAGTAGAGATATGTTTGGGAGAATCACAGTGATAACCTGGTCGGGGCTATAGATGTATGACTGGAAGCGAGGCTCTATCTAGGTTGCTTTTGGAATTAGAATCATTTATTTAGCCTAACTTGACTGAACTTGGTTTCTACAGTAGCTCAAGGAGGAAAATGAACTCACTTGCACACACTTGGATTTTAAGTTTATGGAAGGTTCAGTCTACCTTTGGTTCTAATTCTTCAATCTTTCATTTTGATTTGTTTTTCTAATAGGGAGATCGAAACTAGAGATTCTGGGTTCATGATTCTTGTTCATCATCAAAATGCTCTAGAGCATTTTCCCAGCAAGAGTCGCCATTTGTTGTGCAATTTTTGCACACATGCCCCACTAGAGGCGGGGACCCTCTTTTTTCTTTTGCATCTCTACCTCTTGGCTTGGTCAAATTTTGGTTTTGCTCTTTGTGGGAGGTTATTTTGGGATTAAGTCTAGACTGGGTTTGATGAGGACAATATTTTGAGGCTCTAGGGGAAATTTGCATGTCTTGGAATTCAAAAATGGGGATTTTGAAATGAATTTTCAATGTTATATGTAATTTCTTTTTGCACCCATGGGTAGAGGACGAAAAATTAGGCAGGTTTGTTTTTTGAACTTTTTTAAAATTCTTTCTAGAAAAAAAGTTATGAGGTTTAGGGGATTTTGACCCGATAGGGAATCTAGGAAATTCCGTTCCCTCAGGATTATCCCGAAATTTCATGACCCCCTCAAAATGTTCCCAAAAATGAAATTCTCGAGATGGATAGAAAATTTTGAAATAAAAATTTCTAAAAATGGAAAAAAATTTGAAAACAGAAAGTTCTCATTAAAAAATGATTAAATAAATATCAAAAAGGGGAACTTGCATATGGATTCATGCCAAAAAGGAAATATGGAAGAGTTCAATTAAAATTTTAAAAGTGGAACTTGCATAAGAATCCATGCCCAAATTGTCTACAGCTGGAGGGAGTTTCTGGAAGACATGTGAAGCTGATTTCATCATCCAATCAGAATTTTCATTAATGACAGGCTGGCATAATATTGTTTTCTCATTGTTCCATGATGTAACTGCTTTTATGCAATTGGATGATGGTTTACCATGAGCTCCCAAAATAAATGTAATAGCTTGATGCTTCTAGAAGTGCAATTGCAGCCAGTGGATGAACTAAGTCTTGGCCATTGATTCAAAATGTAATTTTCTATAAAAGGCCAGTGCCTTCCCATTTGTAAAGGGGGAGACTAGGTTAGAAGAGCTGATTAGAAGCTAGAATTGGCTAAGTTAGGAGTTAGATTCTGCAACATAGTTGTTGTAGGAGAGGAAAGGGACTGGAAATTGTTATGTAATGTTGGAGAAGTTAATGCAATTGGATTGTTGATTTGGCAAGCTTTGTGTTACACTTTGACAGTTTATGGTTTCTTGTTGTCAATTCTCAATGTTAGATATTAGATTTCAACTCTTTTGCAATAATGGTAAAATGTTGATGATGTTGATTGATCTTTGTTCCATACTTTTAGCAATTTTCTGATTGTAATTTGTTGTGTGAAGTTAGTCTAGGCCTTATTTTATGCTAAGTTCAACTATGGATGCTTGTTTACATTGCGCCAGTTATTGGGTATGTGAATGAATTTTCAAAGTCTTAAAATCTTTAGTTTCCTTAGAAGATTGCACCATTTATGTGGAGTTCTAGGCTTGTACTTGATCAAACAAAGATTAGTTTCATTGGGGATCTATCCATCTGCAACATTCATCATTGTTGTGATTGATCTTAGGTTTTAGTCTTAGAAATCTCTCTAAAACCCTTATCTCTTTTGTTGTTTATTTTGAATCTGGGTTAGTTTTAGGATTAAAAGCATCACCATATTTTTGCATCTGATGAAAGTATGCTTCTAGCATTGTTGATTTGTAAGGTCCCTTTGTGATTACCAACATTTTCACATTTGTCACTGAGTTGTTTATGCATTGTCAAGACTTGACATTAGAGACCTTGGGGTTATCTCTTGAGGCTTGTTGATAGAGATTTACCTTTCAAGAGAGATAGGATTTCCATATTCTATCTGAGTTGTCATTGTGCAGAAAACAACATCAATAAAGAAGAAGGAGGGGAGGAAGATGATGTAGACATCCTATAAGGAAAATCAATCTGATGTTTATGAAGAAGATGCTTCAGCTCATCAATGCCCTTCGTGTAGCAACTATGTTCTGCATGTCCTCTCTTGCAATATGCACATGTAACCTTCTCCTTCTTAGATGATTTCCCCTTAGAAGAGGAGGATGAGTTTGAGGACTCCTTTTGTTGCTCATAAGATTTGGAATCCTTTTGTTTCTATTTCTTGCCTTTTCCTATCGAACCCTTCTGATCTTTGGGCTCCTGTGATGCAATGAGTGCCTGAGATGAAGAAGGTTTCACCATGCCCATGCTAGCTAACTTAGCTTGCTCTCGAGTGAGAGATGAAGAAAATTCATCAAGAGATGGCATAGTGAATCTTGTACCAAGAGCATCTTGAGTGGCCTGAAAGGTAGATACAAAAACTGAATATTCTAGTCCAAGCTTAGAAAGAATGGACAATATCAACTGAGAGTCCTACTTCTGAATACCACACTTTGTCAACTGCAATCTAAGAGACTTGAGTTTTGTGAAGAACTCCTAGATGCTATCAAAATACCTAGGATTTAAGCTAATAAAATCATTCTCCAACTAGAATCCTCTCATAGTATCATGCTTCCCAAACAAAGACTCTAAAGTATTCCAAATCTGATTTGGAGAAGTACAAGACTCAATATGAAAAAGAAAATTAGGAGAAATAGAAAAAAAAAAGTACCAAAAGCCTCATCACACCTATTAAACCACTTTCTCTTTTCAGTAGCACCTGTAGGTTCAACTTCAGTACCCATGGTCACTCTGTACAACCCTTTGTGCTTCAAAAGAATCTCCATTTTTTTTTCCAACCAAAATAGTTGAATGGAGTAAGGGGTGCAATATTTTGTGAATCCATGATAAAACAGTAGTATAGACTCTCAAATGTAAAAAAATATTCCTCTTGATCTCAAAAAAAGTCTTGATTGCACATTTCCCAAGAAAATAACCTAGAAATCAAAGGTTGAGTTCTAAAAAAAAAAAGATACCAGGTGAATTTTTTTGAAAAATCAGGTATGAGATCTATGAAGAGGACATAACCAAATTTTAAACGATATCTTGTTTTTGAAAAACTGACGTCATATGCAAAAGTTATAGCCGATTTCGTGAAACTACTCCAAAATTGTCCAATAAGCCTTCAATAAGCCCTCAAGGGCTAAAAAAAAGTAGCCCCTAGTCCTGTAAGCGACCAGGGGGCTAGTGGACTGGGGGTTGGGCGGAAGCTCCTAGTCACTAATATGATCGGAGCAGGAGCTAAAAACCGGCAGGGCTAACTCAGGCTCTTGGTCCTTGATGTGATTGGGGCCAGTGCTTAGAAGGCCCACGGGGGCTGAACAGAGGAGCGGTGAGCTAGCAACACTGAGGGTGGGGGATGAGCGGCTACTACCAGTGGCTGGTGGCCGTTGGGTGGAGATCAGGTGGTGCTGGCCTTTAACATTGGCAACTTTTTTTAAAAATGCTATTTTATGATTTTTTTAATATTTTTTTGAATTTTTGAAAAAAAATTGAGCCTTGTGAAGTGTGCCCTGGGGCTGTGCTCTGATACCATGTAGAAGTTGAAAAAACCAACTTCACAGACCCCAAGAATCACCTACATGCAATAACTTGTCACAAAGAAAAGATATTCAAAACCAAAATATATTTTACAAGCCTTAAGTGAAAATGCATTCATGGGAATTCAAAATGAGATATTTTACAAATGAAAATATATGATTCCTTACTTGAGGCAAGGTATGTAATTTCCACATGCAAGCATAAATGCATAATGGCATGCTTAATCAATGAGATTTGACCCTAGTGTAACTAACGTCTAAGAATAGCTACTAGGTAATATAACTCCTAAGTAAGCTTATGATGGTGTAAATAATTAATTACACCAACATGAGATCCATCAACTTGACATGGTTGATCTGATGATCTCACACTAACCATCTAAGTGTTGGATGATGTTTTTCATTGATGTCAAAGATGACTAGTTTATTGATGCAACAGTGAAGGAGCTTGATCATTCATTTCAAGGAACTTGTTCATGGTGTTTGTTGATTTTTCATTGGTGTTGTTGCAAATTTTATCTATCATTAGTATTGATACAAAATTAGCTTGTTCATTCATGATTAATTTTTCATTGGTAATGTAAAAACAATAGTGTCCAAGTTGTTCAAAGGAAGTGTTGATGCAACATGACATGCAAAGTCTTTATTCTTTGTGATTGATCTCCAAGGTATGGTGAGGTACTTGATTATGGTGAAGTCATTTTTGATTCATTTGGTATTGATGTGTTGGTGTTGATGTTATTGATGAGTTGCTACTTCAAGCATTTCAAGGTAGTGATGTTGTAAAGGTTGCAAAATGCAAAGTAGTGTTCATGCAAATTGCAAAGGACAAAGCTCACAAGAAGGTGCTTTAGATAAAATTGTTTATTTATTGTCTCATGGTTCATTCATTTTAAAATACTAAACTCTAGTGCTCATGCTTCATCAAGCTTATCTTCTTTATCAATGTCAAAGGGACAATGTTCTGCATCAAAGACATATGGTGAAAACCAGAGGTAATTGAACAATCACTTGGTTTCAAGCTTATAGGGGGTTTTTGAATTTGATTAAGCTTTCTTCATTGGTTGAAATATTTTTCTAAAACCCTAATGAAACTTTTCCTTATGTTCATTATGCAAGGTGAATGAAAGGTTAATGTTCTTATATTTCAAATGTAACTTGCTATAGTTGGTAAGAGGTCACTTAAGTGACAACATGGAGGGTTTTGAAACCATTAGATAACCAGCCCAATCTCTTGCTTAACCAGTCAGATAGGTGAAGGGTTTATGTTTTATTGCATAATATAAAATTAGTGGATATTATTTAATTGATGAAGTGGCAAGGTTAAAAGATCAAAGGTCTAGAGTAAAATATTTTGAACGGTTATATTGCTAAGTCTCCATTTTGACAGGTATGTGAATGTCATTGGCTCTGTTTAGTTACACATGTTTTGATAGCTATTTTGAAGACAACGATGGTTTGAAAAGTTTTTACCAGTGCATTGTATATGAATGGTGGTTTTTGCTTAGTGAAAGTTTACTAAGGACGATGATATCGTGTTTTTAAAAAGATATGCAAAGTGAGAGAAGTTTGAACAAAATCTTATAAACTCTATATGGTTGTGTTCAAGAATATCTTTTTACTACACAAATAAGTGTGTGTTGAATACATGAATAACATGTTTTGTTGATATAGTAAATATTGAGAAAGAATTGAAAATGAGAACATCCAAATATGATGCCTCTTTTTTCACTACATCCATGGTTTGTGTTTGATTTGCAAAGATTAGTATGACACCTAACATGATCACACATGAATTTAGGATGTGTTGAACTAAATACATAAGTTGAATTTGTTTGATAGTTTTTTGGATGTGAAGATGTCCATTTTTTTGATGTCCAATATTTTCTATGAATGATTATAATCATAGTAAGTCATTTTTGTGTCAGCTATTTGATCATACAAAGAGGTTACAGTCAAAGTGTAAGAAAATTGATGATTCTTTGTTCATAAATATTTCAATTGGAACCTTGCTTGTGTTGTTGAGGTGAAAGGATTCTTGTAATGATGTGGTTATATATGTATGCAAGAAGGGTTTCATGTTGAGTGTTTGTATGTGAAAAGGGGAAATTGATAATTTGGAATGTATTGTAAACAAAGTAGTATTTTGTATTTCTATCCTTTTTATTTTAAGGTTTTGTTGGAGTTGGTGCTTCTATAATTCATTGGAGTCGGTTCTCCTAAGTCTATTGTAATTAGTGAGAGTCTAGTCAGTGAGACCTAATGATGGAGTTGGTGCTATATTGTACTTAGTGCGAGTTTGGTCAGTGAGACCTAATGATGGAGTTGGTGCTCTATTGTACTCAGTGACAGTTTGGTCAGTGAGACCTAATAGTGAACAATTTGTGAGGTTTGGATTGATCCAAATCACACTGGTTTTTCCCTTTCTAGTGTTTTCCACTTATAAATTTGGTGTCATGATGATCTTTATGTGTTTGCATTAAAATTTATGCTTGTCCAATGTTTAAATTTTCTTAATTTCTTGGTTTTTGTACATCACTTATTCACCCCCTCTCAGTGACAGTGAGTATTCCTGCAATTGGTATCAGAGTAGTAGGTTCCCTATAAAATTTTAATCAACTTGGGTTTATCTTGGTAGTGGAATACTATGGAAAAAGGAAAGGGACAAAAGAAAAAGGTTGGTGCTAAGAAAAAATTTGCTTAGCAAGTCTCAATCAAATGAAGTGATGTGTTGTTGCAAGAAACACCTCTGCCAAGTGACACAAGATATGATATATCTAAAAGAGAAGGTGATTTTTTAGTTGGGAATGTTGACAAGGAAGAATATTCTATCTCAAGAGCACCTCTATTTGATGGCACTAATTTTTCTTTCTGAAGTCTTAGGATGAGGTTTTACCTGACTTCTTTGGGATTTTTTAGGGACATCAGTAGCAAAAGGTTATATAGTGCCTTCAACACTTCCTTCTACTACTGATGAGAAGAAGGGTTATGAATGCAATGAAAAGGCTATGGATTCCATTCTTTGTGGTTTGAGAAATGAGATTCTTGTTGTTAGTCAGTATTTATCAAGATGATGTTGTTAGCACAAGTGAAAATTAGAAAGAAAAGTGTGTAAATGAATCTGATAAGGATGAAGAAAATGATGAATGTGAAATTGATCTTGAAGGTGAACCCATTTGTGTCCTAGATGTAATCAAGAAAAACAAAAAGGAGAACCAAATATTATAGTTATACCTTCAAGAAGAAAAGAATTCCAAGGAAAAAACACTTTCAACCCTTGAAGAAGTAGAAAAAATGATCATAGATTTGAAGGTACAAGTTGAAAAAGTTAAGAAAATAGAAGTCATAGATCAGTTTAAGGAAAAAGAGGTTGATTGTGAAAGATATGAGTTAGAGATAGTTTCTTTGAGAAATGAGCTAGAAAAGGAATCTACCAAGTAACACAAGAAACTTCAATTTGAAAAGAGAAATGAATGCTTAAATGAGATGTTGAGCAAGCAAAAAGATCATGTGAGAGCAAAGCACCCAGGAAAATCAACCATGGAATCACCTTCACAAGATAGAGAGGATCACCATGCTACTTCACAAAGAGAAAAATGAAATATGAGATGATATTACATATTGTACATAGTGCCTTAAAAATTCATAAAAGGTGGGTGACGGTTGAGAAACTTTCCAACATAGGAAAAAATACCCAAATAACAAATTGTAAAATTAATCTAAATGCAAGCCTAAGTAAACTTAAGTGTAAATATGCTATTTACTGTAACACCCCCCCTTAAGTGAAACTTATGGAGAATGAAAATGCAAATATGAAGATGCAGTATGGGTCCCGACTACACAACCATGTTAGGTACCCATTTACAAGGCAAAAGAAATCTCTCACTATCAGATAAAAGGACTAAAACCCTCTCCAAAAGAGAGAAAACAAAACAAAAAATGATGCATGGATGGAGGATTCAATCACACCCCCCATGTACTACATACATCATGAATATACAATCAATGGCCTCCCCATAAGAGGGAAAGAGAGAGACTATATAGCCCCCCCACAATGTGTAATCACTTGCAAAAGTGGTAAGTGCCTGAAGACAAAACATGATCCAGTGTCTACAAACAACTTGTCTCCCTTTAGGAAGAAACAAAACCAAATAAAAATTTAGGTATGCTTCCCATTCCAAATAGGAATTGAAGGAAAGAAGCATGACTTGATGCATGATGGTCTCTGTGAAATCTGCTCGTGTGTCACCAAGACCTTGGAAAATGATGCCACAAACCAATCAGGAACATGCCCAATCACAACAAAAGGTGAAAAACAAGGTACCACTGGAAACTGATCCTAAACACTCTCCAGAGACTGAGATGGGGTGACAATAGTTGTACCACAACTATCATCAAATAGGAGGCATATACCCTTAAATGAGTCCTCCAAGTCAGAAATATGAGATTCTACAAACAATGAACCAATGTCTGACAAATACAAATCCCAATCAGGAGGACAATGAAATACTGGTTGTGATGAATCACTTAATGTGCTCAATAAATCATCAACACAAAATGAATGGTCCTAATGAACAAGAATGATAGGAGCCTCAATCAATGACTATGCACAATGAATCATTGAAGGAAAAGGTACATCAATTGTCTCAAATGGAGAAGAAAGAGCATCTGAAGAACTCTTGTCATCCTAATCTAAAGACTCAAAGTAATCCAAAACTTCAAACTCCTACATAGTAGCACGATCATAAGGTATCCTATCTAAAAAATGAAGAGGCACAAGACAATTTGATACAAGATCATCTGGGAATGGATGAGTATTAGGATCTCCATGTATTTACTAGATTTTAATTGAAAGAGTATATGGACACTCAAAATGATCAATAGCATCCAAAGTGGCATCATCAATATGCATTGTAATAACTCCTAGCACATGATCAGGTATGTGCAGGATCATCATGGAAAAAATAGGCCCTTAAGTGGCAAATTTTTTATAAAAATCAGTGTTAGGAAACTTCACGTAAAAATTTGAATAAGTTATCTATATTATTTCAAATATATGTAAGAATAGAATATGTAGAAAATTGAATGTAGTTTGTAAACTACTAGGTTTATTTCAAAATAAATAAAATCTATTTGGTGAAAATTTGAAATTTCAATGCAGAGTACTTAAATTTTAGGGAAAAAATAAGAAGGTGTCCTGCTAACCACCTAACCATAATAAAATGATAATATTTTTTATAATATTTTATATATAAGTAGAGGACTCATGTTTGATGTGATGCATATTTTTGTAATTTTTTCCAAGTAAATACTTAATTATGAGTTTTTTATTACAACTTTTAAAAAATATAAAAACTCGTATGTCTAACCACCTTAACTTGGTCAAAAATTCATGAAATTTAATTTTTCTTTTTTTAATCCTATAGTATGTGAAGAATAGAATGTGACGAATGTTTCAGATTCAAAAAATGTGATACTGTTTGAAAGTTATAGATGTTTTTCAATCAGCCTATCAATTAGGACTTTAGTCATAATTCTAATAGAAAATGAATAATAATTATTTATTAAATTCAAATTAAAGCATAATTTATATTTGTGGAAAGTTGAGAATCTCCTCTAAAAACCCTTTTCGTTTCATCAATTTTAGGTAAAAAAAAGTCGTCAGCCACATACCCTACAAATACCCATAATATTGCCACTTTTTGGCCCATCATGATCCTGCACATACCTGATCCCTTTTGCAATTCCATGCAAAATTCTTACTATTAGTACTAGGAAGGGGAACAAGATTATATAGGTATGGAAAAAGATGAAGCCATCTCAAGTGCTTCAATATACCATCTCTCCATTGTGTATAATTTACCCTTTCCCAACATAATCACAGCAAGATGTAATGAAAACCCCATAATCAAGTATGACAAATCTCCAAGAAAAAACAAAGATAGTAACCTTCAACAACAAATAGAAACTCCCAAATACTACAAATTAAGGGAGACCAATATCGAAATTCAATGGAATAAAAGCACCACCAAAAAACAAAATATGAGAAAAATTCCTTAACCACTACAAAGGTGATGAAAACACCTTTCCATTGATATATGCTTTGCGAAAATCAACCTTTGTTTGTAAAAGATATGCAAAAATGAAAAAAATGCCTATAGAGGCACTTTGGAATCTTTTGGAGCTCTTGATCACACCATACGACTACCACGAGCATCCTCGACAGAAAAACAAATGGGCCCAACCAATCAGTCCTCACCACACCACCAACAGACTAAGTTCAATATGGAAAAATCATTGAGCACCAATCACCACATACAGGAGACAACCTCTTCACAATTTGTAAGTCTTGCTCACAACAATAGGAGGCACTACAAAACTATTTAAGGAGCCAAAAACAACCTCTCACAACCAATGTGGGATAACGATCCCCTCAAAACAACTTCAAGAGAAGCTCGAGCCCACACACTTCCATGCACAAAATGAAACCCTAAATAAATAGGGAAAACTTTATAAAATCTAAAGTTTCAAAAAAAATTATGCACAATGAAGAACCAATGGTTTGCAGTAGCCTCCAATAGAAGAAATTGTAGCCAGTAATGAAAAAATTCTTGCACCCAAATGATCACGCCCAGGATGAAGCACACGTAGCTCACAAAAATGAATCGAGCCTCTAAAATGGAATCAACCAAGGCAAAAAAAATGCCTCCAATTCTAGTAGGAATCACACCCATCCAATAATTGAATTGGGGCCTCCAAGCACAAAAAACATGGTCTCCAAAATGAAACCAAAAATCTACAAATCATGCCCTCGAATAGTAGAGATGTCAAAAAATGCTTCTTAGGCCTTCAAATAGGAATTCGCTACCTCTCCAATGAAGAAACAAATCAAATGCTTTCACAAATTCACAAGAAACAAATAGAAATTAGGCAACTTTGATTTTTTTTTAGAATTTTAAATATTGGAATAAACAAATTGATCTCACACTCTGATGAAAACTCTCGAGGAAGGATATTGCAAACTGGGAGGCTCTGATACCATGTGAGAGCAAAGCACCTAGGAAAATCAATTGTGGAATCAACTTCACGAGATAGAGAGGAGTACCATGCTACTTTGCAAAGAGAAAAATGAAATATGAGATGATATTACATATTGTACACAGTGCCTTAAAAAGGCATAAAAGGTGGGCGACGAGTGAGAAACTTCCCAGCACGAGAAAAACTACCCAAATAAAAAAATGTAAAATTAATCTAAATGTGAGCCTAAGTAAATTTAAGCATAAATATGCTATTTACTCTAACAGATCACAAGGATACTAGTGATTTAGGTTTTGAAAAAGGGTAGAGTTCTAAGGTCAGAGAAACTCCTAGGAAGAAAATAGATCTAAACTATCATTCTACTGCTCCTAAGAATGAAGACAAGAAGAAGACAATATAAAATACTCCTGCACAAGACAACAAGAACAAGTTCAAAAGATTCTTTCATTTAGGACATCATCAAATGAGTAGGTTTGAAAATATTTTCATGGTTAATTTTGTTCATGTTATGAATTTGGTCATAGAGCGATAGAGTGTTGGATTCTTGCAATAAATGTTTATGAATGGATCAAGAATAAAAGTTCTTGTAGGTTGTTAAAGAAAAATTACAATAATGCATGTAATAAATGTAACAAAGTTAGCTACAAAGAAAGAGATTGTAGGATACATGAAAGAAGTGCCTATGGATTGTTAAGAGACTATAATTCTTTTGTTCCTCTTGTTGGTTACAAGGTCATATGATATACATGCAATAAGTTTGGACATAAAGAACAGTATTGTAGGAGTAATTTAATGGAACCATTTAGTCATCACAAGAAGACATGCATTATGAAAATTTGGAACTAGTAATTGTAGGAGTAATTTAATGGAACCATTTAGTTATCTAAAAGAAATGGAAAGACTTTATGGGAGAGGTTATGAGCTAATGAAGCAACTGGGTTATAGTGGAAAAGGATGTGGTAAGAAAGAACAAGGCATTCGAGTTCCTATAGAGCCTAACACGCAAGAGACAAAAAATGGTTTGGGATATTGTCCTTCTAAAATAACACAAGCAAGAAAATGACCTTCATTAAACATCAACACCATCACATGAAAACCAAAAATCAACCTCACAATGAAACATCCTAAATTGCTCAATATGGATTTACCACCATCATGGGAGTACTTTGAAGATGATGAAGCCTTGAAACGAATGCTAGGAGTCTATGATAAACCATCCACTCCTCCTCAAAAGAGAAAAACTACATGTGCTAGATAAGCACCAAACAAAACCATGCACAAGAGGGAAGTAATGAGATAAATATGTGTAACGAAGAATATAACCTTGAATTTCCAAAACAAAGCGCACTTCCTTTAGGAGATATAGTGGATGTATCGATGGAAATTAATGATAGTGAGAAAGTGATCAAGATAGGGAAATGCCTTGATGAGGAAGAACAAGAGGATACTACAACCTTGCTTCATGACTTCCCCAAACTATTCACTTGGACTTATTCAGATATGTCGGGAATTGATCCTAAGATTGTAACACACAACATAGTCCTTGCTGAAAATGCTAAGCTCATCAGATAAAAGATATGAAAAAATGAATCCTAAAATAGCCTTGCTGGTTAAGGGATAAATTGAAAAACTTTTGGAGGCTAGTGTCATAAAACCTATAGATTATTCTCCTTGGATCTCAAACATTGTCATAGTGGAAAAACCTAACAATCGTATTAGGATGTGTATGGATTTTCGTGATCTCAATAAAACATCCTTAAAAGATGACTTTCCCCTTCCTAATATTGATATGATAGTGCACTACTGTATTTGACTCCACTTTCTGATGAAAGTTTGTTGAAATATCAACAAACTATTGTTGGAATACCGATGAATCACTGAAATAATTTTTGTCTCTAAATTTTCATCACTTTCCCGACCACCTTTAAAACGTTGAAATGACGACTTAGCTTCATCATTTACCACAACAAAAAAGGGATTTGGTGTTCATCAGAATATCGACATAATTTTCGACAATCCAATGATGAACAATAGTCAGAACAAAAGTGGCATGCCTTTACCAAATCATTAGAACAACATCAGAAGCTCATCGAAATTGCAAAAAAATGGGAAAGTCATTACAACGAAAGTGTCGTTAGAAGTATTGAAAATTCATCAAATACTTTTGGAGGTTCGTCGGTTGCTTTCGTCGAAAGTTCGACGAACCAATGCAATTTTTTTTAAAAAAAATATTCGTTGAAACGTAGGCATGATATGGGCCTCACATCGTTTTGCACATAATTAGTGAGAGCATTTTTATTTTCAAACTTTTGTAGTACCTAGGACTTCACATAGTATTTAACGTGAAATTCCTCAAGACATACTTTCCTCTTCTTAAACTAGTGGCAACTTAACATCCTTCAAACTTGGATCCTAAGCACTTCTGCGCATTTGCACAAGGTGAGATCATATAAATAACCACAACATACACATGTAAAGGTTCACATCATTTATTCAAAGTGTCTAAGGTTGGGTTATATGCAAATCAAGAAAATTTGTACAATGTTTAGTAGCTCTATGTTCAATTTTATAGCTCACTAAAGTCATGACAGGATAAATCACTTCTCAAGAAATGGAACATATAACAGTAGGTCTTCATACCATACTTGGGTTAGCATGAAAACAAGTTTGATGAATTCCTTACATCATCCACAAATATAAGAGAAAGTGAGCAAGAAGAATCATACACAAGGAAAGAAAAAGGATTACAATCGTGTGTTAAAATACAACCAAATATTCATACCTAATTCATGGCAGTAGGGGACAATAAGCATAAGTAACAAAATGAAAACAAAATTGTTGTGCGCTTATTACATTGAAGTGAAATTACAAAGCAATTTTCCAAACCACAAAAATTGCTTTCAGACTATTCTTCTCCCATGGAGAAGACATGAAGTGGAGATATATGTCTTCTTCCAGGCCATATTGTAGAAACTACATTACCCTTGACTGAATTACTCACCTTTCCCAAAAACATCAGCATCATGCCTATGCCGCAGCAATATATAGGGGAGAGGACCCAGTAGTTGAGCACCCTAACTTCGCACTTCTAATTATCCTACGTGGAAATTTCAAATCACTCCCAATTTTTTACAATAGCTTACTTGACAAGTCCCCTACTTATAACTAATGTGTCAAGGCCACATCATCAAATATGATGCCACATCAGCATGCTTTTTGTCAAGGTGTCCAAAAAGACCCAAAAAAAATGTGAGACCAATATTTGTGCATTTACAACATGTTTTATTGAGCACTGATGTGCAATCACATGATTGGTTTCTTTTGAGATCAAAGGAATACATTTTGTTTAATTATGGTTAGTCATCATCAACACTAAAAACTTTAAAGTCACAACTATTGGTCCAATATTGTTAAAAATATTGGGCATTATATAAACCACTACTATCACAACTATTGAAACATGCTCAGGTACTGGGTCCTCTCCCCTAGATTAAATTAAGGAAAACGTTATTGTAAACTCAATATGTATAGAAGAATATGAATGTAAAGGAAAATGGATATTAGCAAAACATAAATGTAAATAAAAGTAGTGTGAGCAGAAAATGAATGTAAATTGGTCTTGAACAAATAAAATCATACCCAATTAACATTAAGTTATACTGACCTTGTACTCATTTCCATTGTCAATATTGAAGGTTACTTTGATTCCTTCTGCAAAAACTCTCTAGCCACGAGGCAAGAGAAGGCAGGAAAACCAAGTGTATATTGGTGACTTCCTGACAATCAAAAAGAAACAAGCAACCAGTCAACCCTATTAGAATAGAATAATCTTATGAATTGATTTTATTTGTTTTATTGGCTAATGGATAGTGGACC
Organism: Sequoia sempervirens; assembly: GCA_007258455.2. Taxonomy (NCBI): domain Eukaryota; kingdom Viridiplantae; phylum Streptophyta; class Pinopsida; order Cupressales; family Cupressaceae; genus Sequoia; species Sequoia sempervirens. Next base: position 4,999 of record VDFB02201500.1, on the reverse strand, counting down.
TAGTTCTCTTGAAACATGCTTAGGTACTGGGTCCTCTCCCCTATATTAAATTAAGGAAAACATTATTATAAATAAAATATGTATAGAAGAATATGAATGTAAAGGAAAATGGATATTAACAAAACATAAATGTAAATAAAAGTAGTGTGAGCAAAAAATGAATCTAAATTTGTCTTGAACAAATAAAATCATACCCAATTAACATTAAGTTATACTAGCCTTGTACTCATTGCCATTGTCAATATTGAAGGTTACTTTGATGCCTTCTGCAGAAACTCTCAGCCATGAAGGTGGGAAAACCAAGTGTATATTGATGACTTCCTGACAATAAAAAAGAAACAAGCAACCAGTCAACCCTATTAGAACAAAATAAACTTATGAATTGATTTTATTTGTTTTACTGGCTAATGGATAGTGGACCTAGTTCTCTTGAAACATGCTCAGGTATTGAGTCCTCTCCCCTAGATTAAATTAAGGAAAACATTATTGTAAACACAATATGTATAGAAGAATATGAATGTAAAGGAAAATGGATATTAGCAAAACATAAATGTAAATAAAAGTAGTGTGAGCAGAAAATGAATGTAAATTGGTCTTGAAAAAATAAAATCATACCTAATTAACATTAAGTTATACTGACCTTGTACTCATTGCCATTGTCAATCTTGAAGGTTACTTTGATGCCTTCTATAGAAACTCTTTGGCCACAAGGCAAGAGAAGGTGGGAAAACCAAGTGTATATTGATGACTTCCTGACAATCAAAAAGAAACAAGCAACCAGTAAACCCTATTAGAACAAAATAATCTTATGAATTGATTTTATTTGTTTTATTGGCTAATCAATAATGGACTTAGTTCTCTTGAATGGATTTTATTTGTGTAGGATTCATATCACATCCACAAACATGGAAGAGCTATGCAAAGTAGGAGAAATTGGCTTGGAAAATGAAGGCATCAGGGTATAAAGAATCATTTTTCTGCCACCATAGTGAGAAGTTAGAACTTTCTTTCATCTTTTCATATTGGTTTGATGCTTCAAATGATGCATTTATTATATTAAAAATTGCATTACCTTATTGAGCTTCTCTTTTTTTTTAGAATAGTTTAATATTCTCTACTTAACAGGGCCAACCACGTGACAGTGGAAGCTCATTTGGCCCCTCTCCCCCTCACATCACTTTCAATTCCCCATACCCGATCATATACCATTAATAACATATAAATTTCATTCATTAACATATTCACATTCATTCATTCATTCATCCATTAATAACATATAACATTCATTCTTTCAATTCTTACATATCAAAATTATGGTTGTCATAATATGATTACAATCACTTTTTTTTTGTTTCTTTTTTGCAGCTAAAAAATGAAGTGGAGTATCATTTTCTAAATCATCTGTCCCCCCTTCAGTTCTTCTACCCTCTGCTCGTGATCTTAATGTATTCCTAGTAGTGTAATCACGATGTGGAGGCCGCTACAAGGGGGGGTCTGCTACAATAACAAAGAAATGTTAAATTGATATGCTTTATTATTATTGTTACAAGTATTTCATTAATTAAAAGAATATTAGAGTGGTGCTCTTTACCTGATGGGACCACATCATGTTCCTGATCTTGTCTTATAGCCTCATGCTCAACATGTTGAACACCCTCTAAATCCTGATCATCTAGAGTTGAAACACGAAAGGTTAGATTAATTAATACACCAATTGCAATTAAATATGTTTAAAAGAACATTAGAGTGGTCATCTTTACCTGATGGGGCCACATCATGTTCCCGATCTTGTCTAGCTTGATCATGCTCAACATGTTGATCATGCTCTACATGCTCTAAAGTTGAAACACAAAATGTTACATTAATTAATACACCAATTGCAATTAAAGATGTTTAATTGTATTAATCCATACTACATTTTTGTATAGCACATGAATATATCCAGTACCGGGATGCACACCATGACCTTCATCTACAAGTTGTGCTCCACCCTCACTAGGCTGCATTCCAATGTCATGTGCAATATTATCATTGCTTTCCTATTTAAAACAAATAGGCACATAATTACTTTATGGTGGAAATTAATATTGAATAGATTGCACAAGTATTGAATTTTAAATAAACTTCATTGAGTTTATTTACTTGTGTGTCTGATGCAGTGGAAGCTTGTGTTTTCCCACTCAAGAGTCTTAGGAATTCTACCACGACTCCATAGCCTTGCTGGAAGGCAATCTTTAGGTCCTCTTCTCTGGGCACTCTGTTGAATTCAGAGCCCTGCATTTTTTTGCATAAGATCATGAATTTTGCTTCTATGATGTGATAAAACCAAAATTGTTTGCAATTTATTATTTGGGTGCAATATTTCATTTATTGATACTTACAATTCATGCGGATAATTTCATATAACCACTAGAGCCAAGTTTGTATTGCCCGTGTTTTTCTAGTCTTTCCTTCATTGTCTTCGATGTGTCAGGCAACCTATGAAAAGTTTGAAATATGTTAGATTATGTAAAAAGAAAAAGTAATCAGTATATAATTTCATTTTTGATAGTATCTCATACCTTCCTTGGCCCAGTGGTGTCTCTCCTTTTTTCTTTTCAGCCTTCTCCTTTCCATTGGATGCCAGGTACTTCCACTCCCTCTTTGGAATCATGGGGGATGCTCATACTTTTTGTTCTTCTCTAAATGTGACCTATATTGGTCCCTCACATACTTTAGATAGGTACCAGCTTTCTTAAGGACCTTGGTTCGGTTGAATGTGTTATTATCGAACAACACAACTAAACGGTTAATGAGCTCATCTTTTAAATCTTCATTTTGGGCATTCCACCGTGTATATATGGTGGGCCCGAAGATCTCCAATGTAATATCACTTAGATGTTTATAAAAAATATCATTTCCTACAAAATGATCATGGGATCATTAGTCTAAAAAGAGTGATCAATAAGTAAATTTCAATTGGATTATATATAATAATAATTAAAACATTTTAAATTACTTGGGACCTTCTCTATCTTTATGGGAATGAAATCCTCAGTCACCACAAATGTGACTAGAAATATTCTTGTACTAGTAATACGGGAGGATCCAGGAAATGCTACTAAAACATCACTAGTAATAGTGGCCTCTACATCCCCAGGTACATGTCCTGACGCATGTTATGTCATTTATTCACTGCTAGAGGGTGCACTACCCGATGCCTGCATGTTATGTGTTGCCAAAATTTTAGTCAAAAATATAGGCACAGATGATGGGGTCGGATGATGTAATGTATGTGTAGGAAGATGAGGATCGACACTTGTACCAACCCCTACTCCCTAGGCAACACCTGTAGTACCCTGATCATGGCCAGTAGCATCATGAGGATGCAAAAAATCCTATAAAAACAACACATATTTTAGTTCATGACATGAAAGAGTACAAAATATAAAACCATGAATGAAATTATGTTATAATTAAAGATCTCATGACAACTTAATTGCAAGTTTTGTGCTCTCTCAATCAATATTTTAACCCTTTCTCTTTTCTCATATCTTTGAGGCACTATGATTAACAACTGAAGGATTTCTTCTTTGCATTTTTTTGGGGTCTTCCTTATCATATCCAGAGGGTTTGCAGAATATGTGATGTCATCATCACATAATAGTGACTCCACGTCCCTATGGATGCTCTCCTCTATTGTTGGTGCCTTTCCCCGATCTTCTGACTACGACAAGAATATTAAAAATATTATCAAAATTAACCCAATAAACTTATGAAAAAAACATAATAATAAAACATTTTCCTTGTATCTAATTTGTACAATTAAAATGAGGTAAACCTATTGGGTAGAAGCACATAAAGATGCATCACGATCTGTGCTCTGGGCTAGTGCCTTCCCTGTACGATCAATGTCCCGCTATGAAAAAAATTAAATATAAAAAAACATTACCAAAATGAAAGCAAGACTTATGAAAAAAAACATAATAATAAAATGGTATACTGGAGTCATTAATCAGAGGTTGGGTACAATAGTATATAATACGTACCACCCCCATAGTAACTGTGTTTGTATCTATGTGATTCAAATTGCAATTCATTAGTAACTCTTCCCTTGCAGTTATTGATTTTATCACACATACGGATACACAGTTTCCCTCGTGCACCTCGAGTATGCAATTGGGTTGCTTATTTGTTGACCTAGGTTGTGTACTATTTATAAACCCTACAATATTCCCTAATGCTTTTGGCCTTCCATCAATGTACATAGCCACTCTTTTATTTTGATCCTTATCTTTTAGTCGTATATAATTTGTTGATAGTGCATACCTATGCATAATTCGTGTATATCAAACTAGCTGCATCCAATCTTTGTAACTGTAACAGGGTCTAACATACTCCATCAATTTAGTAACTTTTTCATAACATACCTTTATGTTGTCCATGCAAAATTGGCCCAAACCATGTAATGACGATGGTGCTATGCGATATATCCTCTCGTTGACACAAAAATCATTGTTTATTGGAGGAAATTCCTTGGGTACCCATTGTTTTCGTAGATGTTTGTACCTCAAGGGCACCTCGATGTCGCCTATGCTCTCATCATCATAAGAACATGACCCCCCTTCAGCAAGAAAAAATTCCATGCATTTACAGAATTTTCTTCTAATCTTTTGACCTCTAGTTGATCTCCCTCTTTTATACCTAGACATGTCTCTCTTTCCTCTTCTCTTCCTGAATTTCCCTCACTCAAGGAAGACAGATCTGAAAAATACCTATTTGGTGGTACCTGCACTCATAAGGATGTTGGATGAAGAACCCCAAAATGTATCAGAGTTTGTTTCTTTCTTAAGAATCTAGTTAAATAGGGTAATTGGGTCCCTCCCTATCTAGCATTCCTTCACCATTTTCTAGACACCCACAACATCTTCAAACCATTTATACTCTTCTAGATCTTTAAAAAAAAAAGTCCACTTTCATTAGCATTCTCTTTCAGGCTTTCCCTAGTACTGGCATCCGT